>VZTO01021918.1:37605-78173 GCA_013400615.1 Syrrhaptes paradoxus | reverse complement strand
CTGTTTATTAAGCTGAATTTTCATCAAAATAAAATTTGTTTTGATAAAACCTACTTTCTGCCTTTTTATTCCTTAAGCTGTAGAAAAATAAGAAACCTTAAGTGTTCAGTTCACAGAGACTGCCGAGGGAATTCATGCCTGTTGTTTGTTCAGCGCAGCCTTGCTGGTAGGCTGCATGTTCCAAGAAGGAAGACAACCATGGAACAAATGTACGGTGCACCTGGAGTCATGGAAGTGGAATCAGAGAAAGTACAAACTAATAACGGAAACCAGAGCTAGAGACACCGAAGTTTGTGGTGAGAAGCTAATACCTACTCATTGCATATTTCTGATTGGTTTGAGTCATTCTAGTCTGGTCCCATGGACCAAAGGCCAACTAGGAGCTAGAAGGCATAAGGCTTACTTACTCCTGCAGTGCAACCTCTGATTAGTTTAATGCAAAAGACGTTCAGCTTGCACTTCACAGCTGCTCTGTCAGCAAACCAAGGCACATGCAGAATGACTCGCAGATTGACTTCAAAAGTGTGCTTCTGAACTGAAATGCTAATGTAGTGGCATCCTGAGATATCCAAACTACTACAGCAGTAACAGCACCATAACCAAAACTTATGGATCAAAGATAATTTACCAGAAAAAACTGTCAGCATTTAGTCAAAGTGTCCTGTAAGAATAAGCAACCTTTTAAGCTTATGACTTTTCTTTCTCATTCTCAAATAAAATTGCAATATCTAGACATTTCAACAGGCATTCTTCAAGCCAGTTTTTGTAGTCTGTTATAAAAAAACAAAAACAAAAAACACCTTTGAACCATTTTATACAATGGTCTCCATTTACAGCCAAGTGAAGATTAACTGAAGCTTTTACTATTCATTGATTATTTTTATTTCTGCCACAGCTTGTTTACTTGCAGAAATGGGGTTAATTTTTTTTTTAAGCACAATCATACAGTGAATTTGTTGCTCATGGACTGGGCTGCCTATGATCAACGGATCAAAGATTAAGTCATACTTCTTTAACTGATTAGAATAAGTATAAAAATAGATTTTTCCAGGCTTGTCCTCACTTCATATTTTTCAGGCTAGATTCCAATTTCAGTATGACAATTTCACAGAGTGAAATACTGTTCAATGTGGGAAAACAATCACTGACAAATAAAGTGATTTTCCTTTTGTTCCAGGAGAAAGGGGTGGGGGTGGGGCACAGGAAAGAGTGCAGTAAATCTTAAAATTGACAGACATTGCAAGGGAGACCTAATTATGTATAAAAATTCATACTAGAAACCTCAAAATGTTGTCCTCTCCAAATGTCTACCTTATCACAAACTTACTTATTATCACCTCATAAGCATATCTGAGATCATTTCTGCATAAAATACAAGAACACAGAACTCTAGTCAGGAAATCGAGGCAGACTCTGGTACTGTTCTGGGAAAATCCACACCTTTGCCATCTTTAATCAGATCAAACTTTGCTTTCATTCCTGCTATTTCTTAGCTTAAACAGGTTTTAAGGGATGTGCAGAATCTTGATGATAAACTCAGAATGAATTCAGAACCTGTTCTCTAAGAATTTTCATTCCAAGGGGATGCACAATTGGACACACACATTTTAGGGAGATTAAACTGTTAAATAAACCTACTTGGTTTCTCTGTTCTATACTGTTGCTGCCAGCCTTAGAGGTTGGTTCAATGTGGATTTTAAGCCCTTTATAAAAATCACACAAGTTCTTCTTTTAAACGGAATGGCAGACAGCCATTTCTAACTGTAACTACTATCTGCCTTTGTATCAGATGACAACCATACAAGGCATCTCCTGCATAAATAACATTAAGTCCTAATTGTCAACACTTAAGCAGGAAATAACATATTTTGGGTAAATCTTTGTGTCCTTTTGGTAAAAATTAAGAAAAAAAAGGCAAGAGATCTTTCAAAATGTATAATTTTTAGATGTGCAATTTTTTCGTATTTTATGTGCAAAGTGTAATTGCACATCAGATATTTTATTTATATTAAAAAGATCGTGTAAGTAGAGATAAAAAATCATATCACAGAGATCACAGAATGTTATGAGTCATTATTTATACACTGTTGGACAACCTATAATTTTCGTCAAAAGTAACTTTTCTGTTCAGTCAGTTACAAAATTATGTACTTCCAGAACAAGTTCCCGCTGCAGAAATGATCTCCTGTGCTTAGATATATTTCTCAAAAATCCCATAATTTCATTTATATATTAATCTAGACTCTAGCTTTACTAACATTATTAATGATGTGCAATACGATGCTTGTTCAAGACAAAACAAAATCCATGAAGAGTTATTTACCTTCTTTAAGATTTTAGTGTCTTGTGAAAGAAACAGGCAGCAGGGCAGAAAAACGTCTGTTGAAAGAACAGACTGAATATTGGCAAATGTGCCACTTTTTGGTTCTGCTGTACCATCTCATTTCCTGCTTCACACCAATCACTGTACTGCCACGGTACTGAATATTATTGGAAGTTTTCATTAACCAACTCAACAGTAAATTGTGCAAAACAAAGGTTATCATGCAATAGCCAGCAAAATTTGAAAAAAAACCAACCATAATTAAAAGTAATCATTATTTTTTTACTTTATTTTAAGGTCAGAAGTCATAGTATGTTGAGAGATGCCAACTTTTTCCTGTTGTCTCCTCACAGATTTTCAAAATGAGTTTTCCTTCAACGAAAGAAAAAAAACACAGCACAAAAAAACAGGGGGAGGGAAGTAGGAGCTTATTTAAAAATAGGAGCACAAAAGGAGTGTGGAAGAACTCCAAGAGAGAGAAAACTGTCTTAGAAACTGAAAACAAAGAATGGTTATCAGTGGGAAATACTTCAAGAATCCCATGGAAACAGACCAAATAATATTTTATGAATTGGCTCCTTTAAGCTACATTTTTTAGACTTTCAAATACTCTTTGGAACACATGTTCTTGAGATCTGCTATTCGCAACAGTCAGCTTAACCTTTCTCATTGTGCTAATGGCCTAAATTAAGAGAAGTAAATCTGAATGCAATGGTTTAGAGATGAACTGTCAGTGTCACACATCAATTGCACAGCTTTAGCTTCACACGTCTTACAGTCATCAACCCCAGGATCCAATTTATTTGCTTTGTGCCGTTCCCAACCTTTGCAGAAGTCCATAGGAACTGAGCAGACGCTTCCTCCCTCACACCCTGAAGATGCTGACTACTTTTTTTTTCTTTAAGGAAGCAGCATAAAACTGCTTTTCATCGTTACGTAAAATACGTAAGAGTACAAATCAAGACTGCTAAACCCCATTCCAGACTGAAGAGCCCAAGCAGTGCAGGTTTGGGCAAGCGCTGCTTCCTTCCTAACTCAGGCTGCAGACCCGGACCTTTCGTTTGCCTGCAGGCAGCAGCAGGGCTGGGCGCTCACAGCCAGGAAAGGCCCCGTCACCTGCTGCTGCTTTCAGCCTCAGGAGGGCCTGCAGCCTTCTTAACTCTTGTTAAATACACAGCCTTCATCCCAACACAGTGCTACTGAAAAAAACAAGGGTAACTTTGCTCTTTGATTAGTCTTTGTATTATAAGATGATACTGTTACCCACAGATATTTGCTAGTATCACATTATTTGCTTTTTAAAAAAATACTTAAAGTAAGTTTCATAGGAATGAAGGAGCTGGAGTTCACTGGTGAAGATACTCAAGACATAGATATTCTAAAATGTCTCCAGTCAAGGCTTCCTCTGCTGCAGCCAGCAGGTAAGAACAGAGCAATAGAGCATTGAGGCTGTATGTAGAAATATTGCACAGCTGAAAAAAAAGTATTACATTTAAACATTATATGATCTTCAAGTTCATTAAATTACTTTGGGGTTTGATAAAGGCCAGATGCCAAGCAACATGCAGCCCAATCCAACAAGCACTAAAGTGAATGGGAAGACTTCAGCTGACTTGACTGGTTTTTTTGCTGACTGCATCTTTGGTGATGGAATGGTCCGAGCTGCCTCCTTTGAATAACTACAACTTTTAAAAGTAAGATCCTAGGCAAGACAGAGATAAGACAAAGAATAACTCCTGTCCTGGTTCCTTAGGCACTTTGAATTTGCAGAGTAGGATTCTGGTCTGAAAAACTAAAGAAAAAACCTGCCACATTTTTCACTTTACTGATGTTGCACTGCCTGAACATCTCAATAGATATGAAACTTCACTGCACGTGCTTTTGACTGCAATGTGTATTATGCCAACTTGCCTTTTTCAATTACTGTTTTTATACTTTTTCTACTCTTTGTTTTTCACAGGAAAAAAAAAAAGAGACTGCTGTGCGTGCAGTAAAGTAATCCGCTTAAAAGAGCTGCTACCTACATGATGTATGCAACTGTGGTACCATCACAGACACCTCTTTAGGAAAATTTCTCTCCATCAAACTAAAGACAGCAGTCCAAAATAAGTTTTTAAAAATATCATGTTTTAGGCTCTCTTATTTCAATGGAATAACATTTCTTTAAGAAATAACGGAGAGATAATGGAACCCTTTCCAGTTAGTTTTCAAAAATTAGCTCCCCAAAAACATGAACAGAAGTATTTATGAGTTGCTTCCTACTATCAGCTTCACAGTAACAGAAAGTTTGTTTTCATAACTAGTAACTTCACAGAATCATAACTTTAATTAATTTCAATAATTACTGCAGAGATACATTTTACCAAAAACTCTAGGAGGGATGAAATTGAAGCCTAAACACAATCAGATCTATTCTAAACCACACATTTTTTATTGCTGCTGACCTAGAACGAATTTAAAGCCTCGTCTATTATATCTACTGATGACAGGGCCTCAATAACTGTATTTACTGGTTAAAAAACCCAGGATGATCCCAGTTAATGATCTCAAAAAAATGCTGCAGGTTTGGTGGTTTTTGGTTTTAGTGTTTGTCTACAGTTTAGTTGGGGTTTTTAAATATTTTTTTAAATAAATAGACAGTGGGGATTTACTCTCCCCATTGTCTTCTGCAGGTTGATAACCTAAAATAGCCCCATGCAAGCAGGGGCAGTGAGCAGCCTGGTGCTGTCAGGCCCCGACAGGCAGCACTGTCACACATGGCCACCCAGCCTTCCTCAGCCCCAGCAGCCTCAAGGTGCATCCTGCACCTGCTACACTTGGTGAAGGTGTGAAACTCTGAGCCTGTCCTTCCCATCTCAGAGGTACCAAATCTGACTGTCTGGGGAGAGACCTCACCACACACCCAAAGTGTGTGTAAAGTACTGCTCAGTAGTATTCCAAAGAAAGGTAACAAAGCAAAAGCAAACAAAAAAGGTACAAAATGAGCAAGACAGCAACTGCTGGTGATCCAAATGCTTTATCAGAAGAATTATGCCAAACAAGAATTGTGCAACAATTAAAACATACCATCAGGACTAAATCTCTGCAAAATACTGTAAAATTCAAGAAGTTGTAAATTCTTCCATGTAGCAGCCAAAACCAGTGCAGGATAAGAACAAAGATCAGGGCTTCTTACTCACCAAATACTGAAGCAATGCGTAAATTTTCTGTTTGTTTCTCTGAGGGACCCAAGGTACCAATGTCATCATGCGTGCTATAAGCTTTCTTTACTACTAAGAGTCCTTGTTCCACCAACTATTCCATCTGCTGTTTCACAAAGCTGGTTAGTGTTGCCCACTCCCTATCCACAGCCCCAAGGTAAACCACAGCTTTCCTTCCCGCACAGCGATGCCTTTCAGCCAGCGTTATGAATTTAATCAGTACTCAGGCATACTGTCATACACAGAATAAATACAATTTTTTAAAATATCCAAGTATAACACAACTTAAAGTAATAATATGCTGCTATTTAGGTCAATATAATGATAGCTACAGCAATATTTGATCGTTTTAATACAAATTAGATCTTATATAAAATCCTGTGATCATAAAAACTCTTGTCAGAAATCTGCTGTAAAAAATTCTAAGGTTAAAAATCAAATTTGTCCTCTCCCATATGTTATTCCTTTGCTTTGGCTGGATCTAAGCTGGGTTTGCTGTTGGGAAAAGGATGAAACTGAGCCTCCTAAAAGTTCATTAGGTTTTTCATCTCTTATTTCTTAGCAAAAAATAAAAAAAACAACAAACCAAAACACACACAAAAAAACAACCACAAACCATACAACACAACATTTTGGTTGTGTAAAGAGATCTCTTAAGCATATCATTACAGCTCATGTGTTAACAGTACAGTTTAACAAAATATAATCAGCTTAATAGAATATTTATTATCAAATAAGGTCCAGTAAATAAAAATGCATTCTTAAAGTTATTTCCAAATAAATGTCATAGTCACACGAATTGAATAAATAACTGTTAAGTAAAAATGAAAGTGTGCTAAAATACACAAAAAATGAGAGAAAAAGGAGTATTTTCTCCAGCAAAGCTCCTCAGCTACCAGAAGTGATTTTCAAGCAGAGCTCCTCAGTTAAAGCTCTTAAAGGAAGTCATTTTAGAGGAAAACTGCTCTCTCTGTTATTACAAATAACAATAGATAGGCACAGACTGGAGTGAATTTATAGCTGTGTATCACTCTTGGGACTCTGCTTCTGTTCATAAACAGCTTGGATACATTCTCATGGTTTGTGCTGTTAGCAGAGCCCCTAGAGGGACTTGAAACTTTGCATCCATGCAGCAACTATCCATTATGCTATATATTTTAGATGATGAAATTAACACCCAGGAGATACATTCTCAAAACATTACATGGGGTTTTAACTGTGTCTTCCCTTGATTTGAATGGCACGTGTGGTTAAACCCGATGCAAACCTTTGAGAATTCAGCTTAAGATACTTATCTCAGCAGCAGTAACGTGAGTCTTAAGGTCTGGTGTTCCTCCCTGAAGCACCATTCCTTAATCCATGTGCTTGATGCTGCCACCTTAGTCCTCCTGAAGAAAGGTCTTTCCCTCCCCATTCATCAAATTATTCAATTAAAAGCAATAGGACTTACACGCATTACAGTAGAAGAATGGGGACAGTGTTAATACACATCCAGAGTCACTAGAATTGTCTTTGAGAGATTACTGGCTGCAGTACTTACACAGTACATGTCAATGCTACAGAAGATCTCAATTTGCAAAAGGCTATTGTTTGCCAGTTCATGGAAATTAAAGGACTGAAACCTATATTCAACCATGGCATGACTGTTGCATTTTTCTGGGAGCCGTCCTATGCCAAGAAAACAATGTCTATAAGGCTTTCAGAGATACCAAGACGAGCGTTAGGATAACAGTAAACAGCAAAGTGATGGACTTTAATCTCATGACACCAGTACAACAAAAACAACAGCAAGACAAACATCACAAGAACAGAAAAAAAGACACTGCCTTTTTAGATAAATAAAAACCCAGTTGCAATTCTATTATTGCCAATGAAAGAAGTCAGTGTAACCTAGATAAGAGCCCCACCTATCACTAAAATATGAAGCCATAAAACTGGAAATATTCATAGGAATTGTGGACAGGAAATACAACATTCTCTTTTGTCAGTGTTAACAGGTAGTGAGGGAACACGCCTTCCTTACTAGCAATTTAATTAGCTGTTTCAGTCATTATAAACTTTTGTTTTCTTAATCAACAGCAGTCTTTACTGCATTCCAAGTTACGAACAGGTTTACAATGTAAAGCATCGTGACACCTGTCAATGCTCAGAGCTGCTCTGACTTCTGCCTGCCAGGGCCCAAATATTCCCTTTTGACTCTGCCTCGGGATGGGGGGAAGGGGACGGTGTGGGGGGGTGAGAGAGAGAGATTGCATTGGACAGAAAAGATGATGTCTCCAAACAGCATGAACCCCATTCTGAGTGTTTTAATTATCTCTAGAGAGCATCTGGCCCTTTATGTATTCTTTTATGCTCTCCTTGCCATGTCTTCTCTTGCACCACAGCCATGCCTTTGGCAGCAATATTGGTCTGAATTCCCTCTCTCCCAAGTCTCTCCCTGCTCTCTTCTATCCGGGTCTTTTGGCCCATTGGACAATACGCTTCCCCTCTTGTCTCTCTCAACACACAACTACAGCAGAACATGAAACGAAAAGGCGGGGCAACATGCAAGCCTGTCCAGCAGAGAACAAGGGTGCTCTGACAATATCCATTTAAAAACATGTTGAATGCACTTTGGCACATTCAGCGAGTCCTCTTCAATATGGGGAAAAAAATTAACGATTTGTTTTAGATAGCTCAATCTGCACACAGAAGACTCAGAGAATTCTACAGGCCAATAGGAAAAATATTTTAATAACAACAGAAACCCAGTCAATCTTCACAAGCCCACAACTAAACAGTGTCTCCTTCCTCTTCACAGACAGCAAAATACACATTCTTTATTCAGCCAGATAAATAATTTTCTTTGGTCAAAATCAAAATAGCATTTCATATTAGATTCTCTGAAGTAATACACTCACAGTGGCTGCTGACTTCAAATTTTAAGTATGATCATATGGAAATTTAGTTCCAGTTATTTTTCTCCCTAGCAGCTAAGAAATTAGTGGCAATTGCATTTGAAAATCTGTTCCTTTTAATGTTTTTTTTTTTTCTTTCCACAAAGTAGTGCCTCCCAGATGCTGTACTGCTTATAGAGGCTTTAAATAATGGCAAATGGTCAGCTGCACTTGCTTGTATTCCTAATGTTCAAAGTAATTTAATACCAACTACCAGTCCTGAAAGCCTTCAAAATTTCCTACAAATCCAAACTCAGTTTTGCTAGTAGAGACTAATCAGCGACTACATGAGAGTTCTCTTGGTATCAGGGACACTGTTTAAAGCCACAAATGCAGCACTTTTCAGTATTTTTCTCCAGCAGGGATGCTAAAAAATGGAAGAATTGCAGCAGATAAACTGCCTTGTTGCAAATCTGCCCCTTCTCTCTATTTATTTTGCCAGAGACAGACACTGAATAGAAGGGAGACAAAGCCTAAGCTGAAACACGTTAACATGAAGGAACAGAAAGGCAAGGGCAACTTTGGATACCAAGGGGACAGCAAGACTCCACAAAGGCACACAGGTCAGGATTTGGATTTCAGTAATGGGGAGTGTAAATTAAGGAAATGAAGCCTAGTGATGCAGCAGAGGAGCAATACCAAGATCTCTGTGTAATAAGTATGTGAAGGAGAAAGGAATGGAATAAAAGGGTAGCTTCTGCAACTTAATTGTTTTGGAAAAAAAAAACTACACACATAAGCATCAAGCACACACATTCATTTACACCTTCAGCTGCAGTGGCCACTGTCTCCAGCTTCATGTCCACCCTTTCCTGGTGGTTAGCAGCTCTCTAGATCTACTGTTGGATATGCCCATCCATCAAGCGCCTTTTATATGAAGGATAATAAACTTAGAACAGCCTAACAAGGAACATTGCATTATCCAAACCAATAAGGTAACTGGAGGCAGAAGACAAAGAAAATGGCAACCAGACACAGTCTGGCATTTGTCACTGTCTACAATCATCAGTGGCACAGGATTATAGAAGAGAATTACTGGAAGACATTAGGGTTTTACTCAAACATTGAAGAATTATATTAAAGTCATATTTGCAGCAATACACTAACAGAAAATTAATGTTCTCTCTGTTGCTGCAGGGAAAGCACAGGAGAAGCTGCAGGCACTTCAGACAGAATCATCTATCACTCAGTATCAGGACCTGGTGTGGAGGCTAGTTCTGGGCTCCCTCAGTTCCCAATAAAAAGCCAATGGTCCTTATCCATTTAAGGCCAAACTTGTCATGAATCTGGCATCAGCTCTTCTTTAGCCCGGTATCAAGAAACATTTCTGATTTATCCACAAAAAACAAACACCCTTTATTCTTCTCCCCCAAGGAAACAAAAAGAAATGATTGATGCATGAAGAGCAAATCTCCCTGTGCGAGGGTAAATAATGTAGTCACTACATATAACCCATTTAAAACATCCTGTTCCCTCTAATCATTTTATAGGTTTTTACTGAATACTTTAACAGCCTGGACTTGGGGCAATTGCAACTTATTTGATATTGCAAATTTAAACCTGAAAGAGGCACTAGCTTTGTAAGAAGGACAGAAAATGAAAGCCTCAGATGTTTATTCATCAGAAAATGTTCCTTTTTTCCTCTGATTTTGTCAACAGACAACACTCCATATAAACCTCATTTTGAAGACCGATACACTGCTGATTTTCCAAACTCATATTAATTAAACCTTGAGTGAATAGCAGGTGGGGCTGTGGCCTGTGGGTTTGCATTGTCTGGAGCTCTGCTACACAATGCTTCACAAGCCAGGGTTCTAAAACCCTGTGCTTCTCAACACAGCAGGAATCAAGCCCCTCAGCAGTTCAGCTAAACTTACAGTTCCACAGAAGTGACCCTCCTGGCTACTGAAAGCTCTACTTAGTGGAAGCTTTCCACATCCAAATAAAAACTTCAGAAATCTAGTATTTTCCAAACTTTTCAGCTTCTGAAAAGCCTTCACCACACTTAATTACACAAGCCCCAAAGAGCCCAACATTTTTAGTTCTACAGTAAGCCACTTTAGCATGATGTTTAAGAGAAAACAGTTGCTATTTCCCTCCATGCCCCAGCAAGTTTTCTGTCCTTTCCCACTCCATTAAACTGCTAAAGAAATACAAATCTAGTATAGATTATGACAAGTTCTGAGCCTGTTCACACAACAGAAATTAGTCTCATCAGCTCTAGCTGCCTAGCTTATGAAATGAAATCCCTCTAATTGCTGAGAGCAGAGAAATTGTGGAAGAGCCCTTCTCTCGGTTGCTTTGTTCAATGGCCTTTGCCTGCTCCAAATTCTGATATCTCCATTTATCTTGCCTTCCCATAAGACCTTTCAACACCAGCCTGAATTTGCCACACTGAGAGCCCTGTCTCTGCTCCTGGCACAACCATGATCTCCCTCCTACCCTGGGAATTCTTGGTTTGGCTCCCTTCAGGTGCTTTCTTGATTACAGACCAGTGCCAATATGGAGCAGCACTTCAAACTATTTGAACAGCTATGGCATGAAGCCAAAATATGAGTGATAAAATGCTTTATTTAGGTGTATGTCTGAGGAGTGTAATTTGAGGGCATCATGAAAACATATTGGTGTGTTTTTACAGCTAAGGAGGTAAAGGTAGTTGGCACACAGCAGTAAGCAATTTGTAAGATCAGGATCTTACCTGTATTTTAAAAGAGGACAGGAATTGCTACAATACTGAATAATTTAGATGCAATTTCCTAGCAGGGCTCCATACTGCTGTCTTTATTTTACATCACTGAGCATAATTTTGGACCTAAGGAATTAAAAAAAAAACTCTTACACACAGGTCTATGAGTTCTTCCACAGTGTGAGCAAGTTTTTAGTTTCTACAAAGACAAATGGCTAGTTTGGTTCGGTTGTGGTTTGTTTTTTTTTTTTAAATTATTATTATTAATGTAAAATTGCTGGCAGATAGAAGTTATTCTCTGGATTATTCTCTATATTTGCAAGTAATTCCTGGGATGTTGGGAACAGACACTTCTGGAAGACAGGAGTACCTGTGTAGTGTTTGCAGCTGCCTCTTTTTTCATGGCTCGTGTATTTGCATGTACTAAAATAAGTTACAAAAATTCTGCATCACTGATTTCTGGTAGGGTGTCAAGCTGTGATGTTATCAGGATGCTGATAGACTCCCAGAGAGCTACAATACTGTTAAAAGAAAAAGCAACAATATGAATCCATAGAAGCTTTCTGGGAGAAACAGGAAGTTTCAACTTTTGAGAGAAAAGGACTTGCACAAGGCAAGAGTAAATTGGAGAGAAAAATTAAATCAACTCTCTCCATTCCTATCTTATTTCTTGTATGCTTCCAAGCATTGCCATCCTTTGTGTCCTCCCCTCCTGTTTCATTTAAAAACTCAAACCACCAAAAGAATTTTCATAAACTGTTCTTATTGATTCCCCCCCCCCATAAGTGATTCCTATAGGCTCTGGTTCTATGTGTTGCTTAATCAGAGCTCTTGGAAACAACACCTCCTGCCAATTGATTGACAGGAAGTATTGCTTATTGTTTGCAGGAAAGCTAATTCAGCAAAAAAGGGGTCTCACTGACTAGGAATAAATACAATTAAAAAACCCCACTATAGAAGATCATTTAAGCAGTCACCCTCCCTCCATATTCAAATCTAAGAGTTAAAATCTCTACTTTGATACAGGTAGTTTGTCACAGGAAGAAAACAGGAAAATAAAGCAAATGAAGTATCTCCACTTTCTTCTCTGAGGCCCAGTTATTAATGTGTTCAGAGTCTCAAGCAGAAATAGTCTGTTCGCTGGTGCCACTTTTTCCTTCCTTTTGGTGCCATATGCAGAGAAAGGCTGAGGATGCTCTACGCCAGTGGAACTTGTAGCTCAAGCAGATCTTGTGGTTTTGAACTGCTCTGTCATGGTGACAGAGCCAGACCTGGGGTATGAAGTGTAATGCTCTGTGGTCTGACATTATTTCCAGACAGATGAACCATGCATCACTAAACAAGCTCACATTCACTAATTGCCTTTTTCAAAAATGAAAGGTTAGGCTGTATGGAAAAAAACAGGACAATAAAGAAGTGTCAAAACTTTGTCTCATGATAGTTTGTTCAAAAAGAATAATCAAATGCATAAATATTTCTGAAAGTTCTAAGTAAAAGAAGTATCAATACAGCATGTCTCTTGAGTTTTGCTGCTTCCTAAATTAAAAAAAAATACACATTTTAAAAAAATAAAAAATTAAAATAAATCTGAGAAAAAATAAAATTGGTGGCAAAGCACAGAAACAAGTGGAACGATTTTTTCTGGAAAACGCTACAGAAATGAAACCTGTATGATTTCATGTTGACTCTACTTTTTGTTGAATTTTCTTTGCTAAAATGTATGTCCAACTATAGTGCTAGTAACACTAAAACCCTCAGCAAGAGACCTCAAAACACACCAGGAAACACGAGCTCCTTTGTGAGTCCCTTTGATTGGGCTGATAATCCCTACAATGAAGAATGCAAGCTTGAATTTATCTGGTTTCTAAATGTAAACATACAATATCTGCAGTCAAGGTAATGTGTTTTTCATCACAATGAATACTGGCACAGACGTACATCTTTCACTCACTGGAGGGAAAGTTACACAGAACTGCTAAACAACACTAATATTTTGTCCACAACGCTGCTTCCTAGAGTAGCTCCAGTAAATGCGAGAGAAATCCTACAACAGAGAAACTGTCCTGAGAGAAATTGCTTTCTATTTACCTCCAGCCAGTAGCTGACTTCTCAGTCTTTCAGCTTTAGGGTATATTTCTTACAAATGTTTTTATCCTATCTTCTGTAAACATGGGTGTTCTCATTTTAAAAAGAAATGTCTAATCCTTTCTTGAATCCTGCTAAGCTTTTTTGCTACAATGATATCCTACAGCAGTGAATACCAATCCACCAATCCTTATCTTCTTTGCAATATCATTTTTAGAATGGCTGATCAGAACCTAACACAACATTTAAAACTCTGGCAAACAATTGATTCCAAATAGAGAATTACAATATTTTCAGTTTTATTTTCTAAAATCCCATTCTCTAGACTTATCCAACTTTATGAACTTTCCGGACCGCCATGTTCTACTTCAAAGGGATCTCTTTTTAACTTTACCACAAAGACACCTCATCCTTTTTCTTGAGTGATTACAGTTAACTACATGGCTGTAATCTCTACGAGCAGTTGCAATTATTTTAATGTGCATTACTTTGCACAGTCAGTATCACAGTTCACCTTCCATTATGCCAACCACTAGCTAAACTTTAAGCCATGCAATCTTCTTCAATCCTAATTTTCCTAAATAAATGCATAATCTGAAAACTCATTACTTTTTGCCTACTTTTTCACAATACAAGGCACTTTGACCCACCATAGACAAATAATGTGGTTGAGAACCAAAGCAAGCTAAAGAACAAGGAACTGGAAAGCAATTTGGTTGCTAAGTTTCTGAGGTCATATTTGACTTGAAAAATATCACACACTAAGCAGAGGATCTAGTGCTTTTCCATACCTATTCAGTGTTCAGTTTTCCTATAGACAGAAGTTCATCGAATCCTAGAATGGCCTGGGTTGGAAAGGACCTTAAAGATCATCTAGTTCCAACCCCCCTGCTGTGGGCAGGGTTGCCAGCTACTAGAGCAGGCTGCCCAGGGCCCCATCCAGCCTGGCCTTGAGTGCCTCCAGGGATGGGGCATCCACAGCTTCTCTGGGCAACCTGGGCCACTGCCTCACCACCCNGGGACCCCAGGTCTGGACATTGTACTCCAGATGGGGCCTCACAAGAGCAGACTAGAGGGGCACAATCACCTCCCTCTCCCTGCTGGCCACCCCTTTTTTAATGCAGCCCAGGACATAGTTGGCCTTCCGGGCTGCAAGCGCACACTGCTGGCTCATGTCCAGCTTCTTGCCCACCAGGACCCCCAAGTCCTTCTCCATAGGGCTGCTCTCAAGGAGTTCTTCTCCCAGTCTATATAAGTACCTGGGATTGCCCCAACCCAAGTGCAATGTCTTGCACTTGTCCTTGTTGAGCCTCATTAAGTTGTCCTTGTACATTTTGCTTCTTGAAACATGAGATATACATCCATATGAAATCCATATCCATTAAATCTGTAGCCTCACTTACATCTCAATTACTTTGCAGACTTTTTTTTATAAAGAGGCATTAACATGATTAGAGAATGAGTAGTACCAGCCTTGCCTGGTGTGGGAACATCTAGCTGTCAGAACTCAGTCACAACCACAACTTCATCACGTAAAGGTTTCTGAAGTGTCCCCATCTACTTTGGTGGATAAGACTTAAGGTCAGAGTCAGGAAGAATGGGATTTGAACCAATACTGAAATGTAGGTGAAAGTTTTCAGTTGCCTGGTCAGCAGCTGAAGTATTTTTGTAGTTCTATAAATTCAATTAAAATACCTGTTCAAAAATCCGCCCTGCAAGAAAGGTTTAATACTTGATGATAAGCATCATGTGAAAAAGTAGACACAATGCCCTTTTCACTATTAAAGGCAATGAGAAAAAACTGAGGCATTATATGCTAGAAACTTATATGTTAAGAAAGCATCAGCCAATCTTTTCTTTTTCTATGAACCATTGCCCAGTACTGACAGTAACACACAGCAAGGCCTTTGAGGAGGGCATTTCACTTAACAGAACAGCTCAGCATACCCTGTTTCACCTAAAGAAAATGCTTAACTCTTTCATAGAACTAGATTACATATCATCGTAACCTCAACATTTTGAAAGTAGAATATGTTATGGTAGATGATTCAATTACTTTCCTCTTCGTCACAACCACTTCTGTTATAACAGTCTGACAGGAGAACCCACCAGACTTTGTACTGAACCACTTTCCCATCACTATTTTAGAGGCAGAGGCAAAAGCTAGGAGAACAAAAGCTCCTGAATGATTCTATAATCTATTTTACATGTTTATTAACCCACTGTATGTTAATGCTTCATACTCTTAGTAACACATACAGAGATGTAATAAGTAAAATGCCATTGGGATGCATGCTGCGTTCATACAAGAATACTGAAAAGTAATCAGCTTTTAGAGACTGTCCTTTTCTTTTAGTACTGCACCACAGTAAGCACTGTACCTCACAAATATAAGAATTATAGCTTGGGAGCTTAGAAAATTACTCAGAAAATATTTTGCATTGAAAGCATTCTATCTGTGACTGGAGTGTTTTGAAATGGGATCCTAATTTAAATCATCAGACATACTGTCATGTTCCTGTGGGCTTTTCAGGACAGATTCAAACCCACTGAATCATGACTCTCATTACTGTGTTATCTTGGAATATCAGTTTACTATGCATGTTGTCAATTGTCAGTGGCCAACTTTCCAAGATACACACGAAGAACAAAGTTGAGACTAATCTTGGGTATGACTACAGAACTCTAAATGGGCATAAATCAAATTACTACCATATCCGGCCCCACCGTTCATTCTGAGCTGCTCTGATAATTGTAGCTGATAAACAGACAGAAAGAACCAAATGCTGCCAGTGTCTTTATCAAAAAAAAAAAAAAAAAAAAAAAAAATCACAATGACGCNCCCTCCCACCACCTAGAGGTCTGAATCTATGTCCCAAGCTTTACCTGTGAGATATCAAAAAGCAGAGGTAGAAACCCTTCAGTGCTTTTTGTAGATTATCTCTTTTTCATATTTTCCCATGAATTCTCCTCTCAGAAAAGAGAATCCCATGTTGGTTCACACTAGTGTGTCAATCTGCCTGTTGTTCTTTATACTCTTTTTTTTTCAGTGTTTTCTCATTTTTAACTTTTCAACTAGTGAAAACTGTTGCACACACTGGTGGCAACCATGATCTCATCTCACAATAAACACCTTATAGCAAGCCAGAGTAATAAAGGATCACTTTACCACCTCAGCTGTTCATAGAGAAAAAACTAGCCAAGTACAATTCTGAATGCATCTTCAGGCACAGACTCATGCAGAAACTCATTAGAACTTCTCTACTCATCATAAGAATTCCGATTAAGCTGGAAAACATAAAACGCTTCAGGCCAAACAAGCAAGTGTGTCATTGTATATAGATCTCTTTTATGTAATTCTTGTAAATCATCTTCCAGAAGATGGCTTTAAATGCCGAAGCATAATTAGGATAATTACTGCTTTGCAAGTAGCAGGAAGTTGTATCCAGTAGGGACAAATGAGCCAGTTTGAAGAGATGGGGGAGGAATATGAAAGAAAACACATCATCCCAAACTCTGGTGCTAAAAAGATTCAGAATTAATTTCAGACTATTTAAAGTATTTGCTTCATCTTGGAAGTATTTCATTTTGGTGACAATATTCCCTACAGGGCTAACAGATTCTTTAAAAAATATGCTTGGCTCCCTGAGAGTCCTGTTAGCTATCTTAAAAATCAAAACAGTCAGTAGAGTAAGGAATTAGTGAAGAGCTGCAATTCACTGTGACCCTCTGACAAGAGCTGGGTCGAGGGAAATCACTGGAAACAGGACATTATCACAAAATAGTTAGTTTGCTTCTTATATTAAAAATATGTATTTGCAGTAAATACCAGACAACATCAAGCCATAAAACACTTAGATATGCTGACATGATACGCAATGTGGCTGTTGCATAGCTTTGCAAGAAGTGCAAACTTCAGAAAGTTTAAAAAACAAAAATAAACAAAAAAAAACCCCTCAAGGACACCCCCCAAATCCCATGCTACATGCTCCACCCGCCCCCAGCATTGTGCTGAAAAAGCAAATTGGGATATGAAAACACTTAGCACCCCTGCCCAGGAGTCACTCAGCAACGTGCATCCTTTTTGAGGTTTGATCCTAAAAGATGCATCAGCTGGGAGCATGTCCCCTACAGCTTTATAATTGTTATTTTTTTTTAATTTGAAGTTTAGTACAAAGTAATAAACAGGGGGAAGGAAAATGGGGACTACACCCCAGGGGAACATAAGCGTGCTTGAATTCAGCCAGCCTGGGGGTTTTGACAAAGCTCATCTATTCTGCAGCCCAATTTCTGTACCAGGATATCAGAATCTTTCAAGATTCTTTAATAGCTGCATCAGTGCTAATTTTATGCTAATCTCTTACTGTGCACATCCATGATCATTTAGACTTCTGGAGACTGGATATTACATACAATCGCTGATCATTTGTTAAATGGCGAGTTAATGGAAAATATCTGATAAATTTAAACATTAACTTTGTATTTGTTTCCTGTACAGCTGTACACAATAAGAAGTTATCTGGCTAGCATTAGTGTACTCTGTTTTTTGCTTGATTGCTTTTATTAACTAATACGTCAATATGAAAGCAGACCTTTTTGGAGAACACAAGGTTATTCAGATGAGGAGTCATGCATCTTTCCAGTTCTACATCACAAGGACAAAACTGCTACATAATCTGAAAGAATAATATAATTTCCTGTCTTTGATTTACCTGAACCTCATTAAATCTCAGTTTAACTAGTTTCAATTCCCCAGATTAATCCCACCTCCTGAGATAATTTTTAAAGCTGTTGCCCATAACAAAGCTCTCCTGCTGATAAAACTGAAAAACTTGTTGTTTCTTGGCTGTGCTGATCAACTTTACTCTTATTGCCAAAGATAAATATCTCAAAGCAATCAAAACTGCACTGAATAACATTCTGGATGTGCATAATTTCTTCTTTAATTTGAGTAAATGCAGCCTTCAAAGATAACACACTCGTGTGTTAGCGGTAGGTAGTTTTATGAAAGTAGGCTTTCAGTTTCCACAATATCAGTATATATCTGCCTTTCTTGAAATTAAAATACAGCTTTGCTTCCACAGAAAAAAAAAATTGTCTAAATTCAGTTCAGCTTAGAAATCTGTGCTCTGGAAGTAAATAAAATAATTATGCTGAAAAATATTGTTTTGCGACTTCTGTAATTCCATTCATACGCTGTGGACCCGAGGGACTGCTTTCGTTTAGTTTTATCCCTCATGGTTCAAGGCACAGGGCTCTCCTTTCACTCTTGACTGCTCAACCAACTCTGCCCCTGAACCGGTTCCAGCAGTATTTATCAATGTTATTTAGCTGGAAATTGTAATGTAAGATACATTTCAGTGAATCGCTCAGTACAGAAATGAGAGCACGAACTAGTACAAATTTCCAACCACAGCCAAGTTTTACCTCTATGGGTACACGCAACAGAGTTGGCCCGGAAAGTCAGGATCTCGCCACCACACACGGTCTCCCACCCGGATTACAGGCAGCTCGGAAAGGGTTATGTCACCTTGTAAGGCAGCTCCTGTCGTGCAGGACTCCTCACTAGCCACGTCTCACCTGCTGCAAGCTTACTTCTGTTGGCTGGAGTAGCATTGATTAAGTACCTGCCCCAAGCCTACAGGGAAGGGTGTCCCCCATTCTCTCCCGGGCCGCACAGACACGCGGTATGGCAGTCTGCAGTGCCCTAACATACTGAAAATCTCTTTAAAAATTGAGAACATACTCAATCTTGCATGCAGCTCTGGATTTCATATGTTGCTGTAAACTATATAAGGACACATCAACTGCTTTTCAATTAACATTCTTCTCTCAGATTAGTTTCTATTCACCTACTCAAGTTTCAGTGAATTACACTTTATGCATTATGGGGCTGTGCAGCTATCAGGTTTTCTTGGGATCCCTCTTGGTCCCAAAGTATAGCCAAAAACCTATGCACATTTAATTTTCTGTTCATTTAACATTTCCAGAAAGTGGAAAACCCCATTCAGATCTGACAAAAGTTATAATTATAAATTAGATATTATAAATTAAAATTTATAATATATAATATATATACAATATAAAAACTGCTGCAAAACAAACTTCATTAGCAGTAAAAGAGACAAGACAGTTGCTGACCATCATTTTCAATGTTAGTAACCTGCAATGAAGTAATAGGATTTAAAGGAATTACAATATCATCAAAAGACTGAAGGAAAGTTAGTGTTTTGTCACGTTTTTGTACCCATTAGTGTCAGGGCTGTTAAAATTATGATATTTTTATATTTAGCTATATACTGAAATGGGGATTTGACCCTGCATAATTTAAACATCCAAAATCCACTGGCATGAGTTTGGAATACAGAATTTTACCTTCTTGGAGTGTTGCAAGAGGAAAGGAATACAACATTGCTTGATGCGTTTACACACATGCTTTTCGAACTGTATTTCGGTTATCTACATACATTGTGCTCAAAAACATGACTTTATTTCTTAAACAGATGCCGCCACCACCACCCCGACCCCCTGTATAAATTGCCAGTTCCCATGGAATAGTATCGCTGGAGTTCAGTTGAACATGCTATACTTCAGCTACAAGTTCAATGGGCAACGTTTAATACTTATCTTAATTTACATTAATATGCATAGGCAACTTTTTCCTGCTCTTTTTAGAGTCAAGCAAGAAAACTATGTTAATGCAATGATAAAGCTGCACATTTAAAGCATCAAAAACTCTGAAGGGTAAATACTAGTAGCAATGTTAGCTTTTCATACTGCTACTGTATTATAGTCCAGACCATCCGTTTTTGCCATTACTTTTAGTTTAGTTTATTACCATTTCTATAATAAAAATAAAACAAATTCTAGATATGGTACAAAACAGAGCAGAACCTCCATGAAAATGCAAGTTTGCACATCCAGACAGTAATTTCAATGGTGAATACCACTGAACTATTGTTCTGTGTAGAATAATACTTGTTTAAGAACAGCCCAAACGTTCAGATGTAACCAGCTAACAAGGTGATCTCTCCCTCCCCCATCCACTAATCACTAGGTCTCAAAATGAAACTAAACTGGGGAAGTCAATTTAGTTTCTTCCAGTCTCATCAATATCAAATTTTTTAGACCCACGATGCCCTCAGTTACTCTGAGTTGGGGCTTCATCCCCCCAAAAAAGTCTTCAGTGCCACTAAAGGCATGAACTGAGGAGACAGGGCTTTACAGGGGATCCTGGGAAGACAAAGCAGCTACCGACTACTCCGACACAGAAGAGAGAGAGGTATTAGCCTGTTGTACATGCCCAGAACCCCCTGGTATAATGACAGCTATCCATAACAGTCTCCCTCTGCCCATCCCTTCTCAGATGAGGAATGAAAAATACATCTATAGGAGGGGAGAATTATTGAACAGAAATCTGCTATTTGCACACATTCCTTCTTTGGTGTAAAACCTCCCTTCTACCCTACATTGGCGTAACAGTGCACTGACTGACACAGCTAACACAATTTTCAGACTTCTGCATTTAAAGTACCATGTGAGCCAACTGTCAATACTGCCATGGCTTAATTTTATCCTTGTAAACTCTAAAGGTCAGAAGTGACTGGCATGCCTGCAAGAACAGGGCTTTTCTCCATTTTTAAATAAATGTGACAGTCTTTCTGGACATTCGCAGTCCTAGGCCAGCAACATTTTTTGTTGGTTGTGTACTCGTTGCTCAGTTGGTTACAGCCAGCTGATAAACGGGTGAGGAGGAAGAGCCCAATGCGAGCCTTCTCCACTATTGCTCTTTATTGGAACAAAGGTTCACCTCTTTTCCTGCATAATGGGCCTATGTAGAAAGAAAAACAAATCTTGATTCCTCTGAAAAAATATTCTTCTTTAATCTCCCTTAGATCAGGCAATTTCCAGATGATTGTTTCTTCGCTGTCTGAATGTCTAGATGTATTTCTGCTGGGCATTCTATAAACTCTCACTTTTAATGGGTCATACATAATTTTTAGTATGAAGGCTGCATACATATAGAGACATTATGCTATTAAGGTATACTACAACTCTATCTTCAAATGTTTTGGTATAATCAAGTACTTCATCACCATCACAGCTCCTCAGTGGCACACTTTCACCACTCTTTGGTTGATTTTTTTTTTTCGGTTTTGGGTTTGGTTTTTGGTTGGGATTTTTTGCCTCCCTTTCACGACATCTGTTCCTTCCTCACAGGTACCCTTTCTGAATTATATGCTGCCTGTCTCAAGTGTTCACTCAGTCCTAAACTCCCACTCTTGCTGTAGTTAGTAATTAGAATTATTTCCTTCAGGAGCTGGAGGCCATTATTTAGTGAGCCTGCATTTATATTTGCCCCTTGTATTTTAAGGGTCCAGAACAAAATAGCCAAATGTACGGAAAATAGAGTTACCAAGCTTTGACCTTGTCCTGTGACAAATCTTTTCCAGGGTGAGGGATGCTCACTCGTATCTGGAAAAGATTAACCCTTAAGAATGTAAGAATCCAAAACAACTAGTGCATGTTAAGCTAGGCCACATACTATGTTACATTTTAATGAACAGTGAACTAAAATTTCTAGATAAAGGTAACAAGAGCTGTACCACAATTCTGTAAAGCTTTTGTAATATCCAATATTCTTTTCTTGCCACTATACACACTACTGGGAACACTTACTCAAACAAATAGTTACTGATAGGCCCAAATATTTAAAGATTCAGGCCATGATGAATAGAACATAACAGACTCAATTCAATTTGATTTAAGTGTTGTAGCTATGCAGAAGTCTTTTAGTTAGCTTCAATTTTACCTAGTTTCCTCTTGCAGGCAGCTTTTCAATTTGCCCAAGTCTCATGTTTTAGAATTTCTAATACATAAGCAACAAACAAACTGTAATTCTTCAGCACAGACCAAACCAACTTTGACAAAAAAATCTCCTTATACTGACCACCGGTAAGTACATCTCAAGTATTCAGTGTATTTTCCTCTCTTCTGTAAACAAATTGGATGCTGTATTTCTACTTGAAGACAAATAGATTCTCCTTGAAAAGTGCAACACAAAAACAGACCTATGAGTAAAACAATCTACAGCAGAAACAGAAACTTTTCAAACGAGGGATTGAAAATAACAAAGAAATTAACAGCAAAGTAAAATGGACAGACCCAATGGGCAAAGAGGAAAGCACAGAATACTTTTAAAGGCTTCTGAAAGACAAACAGCTAGGGCAGGTAAGAAAAGAGGCAAGAATATTCAGATATAATTCAAAATAAATCCACAGTAAACTAGAAAGCTGGTTTGCGGCATTCTCCCAACCCTTCTCACTGCTGATCCTATTTGATGTCACCAATGCAAGGTGAGCATTTGCAGCGAACAGCAATGCTGAGCCTGCCCTTGGTGTGTCTGGAAAGTGACTTGGGAACGAACCCAAAGAAAATTACATACATCACATTTATGGTCACAAAGCATTAGCTTAACAATGACCTCTCCACTTAAAGCACTTTGCCAAAAGCTTCACTTTTTAACAGAGTAGTTTCTCAGTTGCTTTGTGTTTCCAGAAGCACTCACTGACCAGGCTGACAGCAGTCAGCTACTGCAGTATACCACCTTCAATCCACACAGGCAAGACAGGGCAAATCGGGGACAAAAATCCCAGTCTGGCATACAACAGGGGGAAAAAACAAAACAAACAACACCCAACAACCAAACAAATTAAAACCAGATGAAATATTTGGTTTTTGGTCAGAAGGTGAAGATAATAAATGAAACAGAAGAATGTATAACTTATCTGAGGTTTGAGCTAAGACTCCAATAAAAGGAGACTGAAATTGACACTTTCAGGAGAATCTCACAAGCATCCAAAAATCAAGCTATGCTGAAATAGTTAAAGTTTGCCAGAAAGATAAATTCATAGCCCTATGATAAAGTTTCTTGAGGACAGAAAAAAATTCAACATCCAAAATTCAATACGGAATCCAAAACTCTGCAGAAAAAGAGACATTCACATGGGCAGCGATACTAAGAACTACCCACCAGGCACCTTGTATCAGATAATTCCTCTTTAGTGTATACTTTGCCTACCAGTTTTATTCTTCTGAAAACACTAGTCCATATTTATAAGGTAGTATTTTGCTTTATTTTTCCGGTTTTAACATCAAGGATGGCAGGTTACCATATAAACATTTTTATTTATTGAATACTACACCTTCTGGAAATGGTAGCACATTATTTTGAATACTATATACAGAAAACTGCTTTGTCAGTCACAGCAATTGAACAAAAACTCTTTAAATCTTAACTTCTTCATTAAAATAATGGGTGGAAATGACTAATTAGTCCTAAAAAACAGTTCAGGAAAAAAGTGGTCCACTGGCTGTACAGTGCTTTCCGATATTAGAGCAACTAATCAGGTCATTACTCTAGAAAACCGATGTCTGGAATTGACAGCCAGACAGTATTTTATCTCATGTACTACATTAGGACAAATGGACATCAGTCTCAAGGAGAAAAAGCATAGTCCAAATAAATTAATAATATGAAAAGTTATTGCAAGTTACAAGGAAAGAGAAGAAGTGGTCTCTAGGCAGGAAAAGAGAGAAGAACGAACAGGAATAGGCATACACCATTCGGGCTGGTACTGCTGGAGGAGGCTGCCCGCATGCTTTCCAGAGCAATGCTGCCCCGCAGATGGGGCAGAAACCAGCAACTCCAGTCAGCAGCATGGAAACGTTTAACTAAACTGCTGCATCACATCCAGGAGCAGAGAGAGCAAAACTACAGTCAGCAAATAAAGCTGAGCAAAATTAAAGAACTGCTGAAACAAATGAAAGGAAATCAATTTTTTTTCCCCAAGAAAAAAAAAAAAACAACAAAAAACCAGCCCATAGTGGCATGTTCCCTGTGCATAAACCACAGTTTATAGTCTTGCAAACTGTTTTGAGCAGAGAAAAAGAATCTACAATGACTTGAAATGAGACAAAGAAGGAAAAAGGAAAATCTGATGAAACTCCTTTGAGGCTGAATAAAAACATTCTGAGATTTCACAGTAAAAAAAAAATAAATATTTGTCCTGTCAGTGCAGCCATTCATGTTTAAAATCTCTATAGGGTGACATTTCAAAAACTTACCTATTATTTAGAATTCTATTATTTTAGTATTTTAGTTTGCAAAGCAACAGCAGTAATTCAGTCAGTACAGTTCCCTTCTCATTAACACTCCTCACTACGGCACACTCTCCATGTCACAAAATAAAAGAGAAACTGTGCCACCTCTCAGTGCCTTAATTACCACTGCAGCCACATCTACCCCAGACAGCAGACCTCATTTCCTAAACCTACATTGAATTTGGTCACAAACTGGACTCCAGGACACTTCCCACTACAATTCATGATAGCCAAATATGATGAAAAGTTTCCAAAGTTGTCAAATGTAATCACTGTTTTTGAGTCTAATCTGCTTAAAATAAAAGATGGAGAACTGCCAAAGGTTGTTTAAAAGTAAAAAAACTCAACACACAAAATCTTCCTATCAACCATTTTTATCTTATTCCACAACCACCAAGTAAATATAATGTCTTTGTTTTATGAAGAATCCTAAAAACAGTCCAAAAGCATTTTTATATAGCCAAAAGGCACTAAATAAATACACCTTCACTATAACACACAACTACTTTTTTGGTCCCACAGAAGTGGCTCCAATTTTACACTTTTTTTTTTTGGGTGTATCTGTTAACGTGCAACATGTACCCGAACTGGAAAGGCTCTGACAAAATTACCATGTCTGTCTTAATATCCAACATATTTCCTGGTCGCCCCTCTTTCATACATATCTGTGCAACAACTTTCAGCGTATGCACAATGCCGACTTCTTTTCCACTCCAGAAATTCTCTTTCTTCTTTTTCTTCAGGGATATTTCTGTGAACTTCTGATTTTCCCCAGGCTGTACTCCTAACCACAACTCTCTCTGCTTTCGTTTGCCAACCTACAGGCCCAGTTCATCCACAGCATCTGCTTTCCCTGCTATTATGTGTTGCTGGGGGCATTCCTGGCAGGAAAGAACTGACCAACTTGACATCTTTCTCTATAAATGGTTTTGCCCTTCAGCTCTGACATCCTCCTAGCTAAAATACTCTGATTCTCTGCCCTGGCAGAATGCTATCCTTGTAATCTTAGACTTCTTTATGATATTTTTGTCTTTCTTAATTTGAAACCTTTTCGCTCTCTTTTGTAACTTTTTCTCCTTCTTTTATCTGTGCATTGAATTATTTCTTTGGAGAATATATGCAAAATATAAGCTGATTTTCCTTATTCATCCTTTGTTGCTTTCTACCTCTTCCCTATCAACAACATACAAGTTTGTCATCACTTTTCATAGTTTATCCCCTATTTGTTCCAATAATTCTTCCTCCCCAATCTCACTGCCATCCCCATACCATTTTTCCCAATAGGTCACATCTGTCCCCCTCTTTTGTCTTCTAATGCACCCAGCTCCTCCTGGAAGTATAACACAATTCCCAGCAAAAAAGCTTAGTAACAGCCAATATTCCAGCTTCCTGTTTCACTGTCAGACCTGGCTTAGAAAGCACTGATCACACACTGTTCAATATCCTTCCCTCCCTTGGCCCTGTTTTCTCCTGGTTCTCTCTCTACCTCTAATCTTGTTCACAAGAACCTTATGGTTCAACCTTTGGATCCCTTTCTTTCTTCTTCCATATCTTAGCTTTGAATAGTTACCTCTGCACCTGGGGGTGAGGCTACCATACCTGCCCCAACGAGTCACAAACTACCCCACTCCAGATCATTTCAAGCAACAAGAGGGAAGACCTATCCTCTTCTTGACTCAAATGGCAAAATCTAACCATTATTACAACCAAAAACTCTTCCTAAACCAAGTCACGTGCAAGTTTAATGCAACATCTAGTACATGCTGTTTCTCACCCACTAAACTGAAAGTTTGGTCTTGGACTCCCATAATTTCTCAGTGGATTTACGCCCTCTCTGAATTTATTGATTAATAACTCTGCAGCAAAAATAATTTTGCTTGCCTTTTCTTTGATCATGCTACTCTATTCTTCGCATTCACTACCTAGTTTTGCTTTCTTAGTTGCATCCAATTGCCCATGAATGCACTCTTTGGAGAAACGGGTACTGTTTGCAGAAGTTGGAGGCAACTCTAAGAGAGTATAAAATGTGGAAATAATCTAAAGATATCTGAGGCAGTATCAATTAGCTTATTAATTTCAGAATGTGCACATGTAATTCTGATTAATGTTAACAGGAATTTAACATACATAAGACCCCACAGTCTGTTCAACTGTCATATGCTGTGGGAAAAGTCTCCTTTTCCTTCCTTCTTGCAAAATTTAATTGAGGAAGGCCTTATGGTATCCAAAAGTTATGTCCCAGACCTAGTTAAGAATACTCAAAGAACTCCTCTGAATTACTAGTCTCTTCCATTTCACTGCAAATTATTGCCATTCTTTAACATGTCTAATACAAACAAGTGTCACTAAAAGCAATAATGCAACTAAATGAAAAGTTAAAAGTTTAGAAGTATCTGGAGCTACATGCATTTCACCTTTTTGTAATTTAATACAAAGACAGTCAAAAACAAAAGAAAAGAATGTCTTGGGGTTCCACCTCTAAAAATTAAAATTAGGTGGTATGATATCACTCTCACGTTATACTAAGTACAGTTAAGGTGTAGTTATTCAGCAGTTTAAATGCAAGTTTATTTTATTTATTAGTAAATAACAGGTAATAAAAATAGTAAGAAGAATTATACAGACAATTTTACTTTCTACTTACATACAAATAAAGTCATTCTAATAGTATCTGTTTATCTCTGGTAGTTATAAAGTACCTCTCACTGTTATATCTTAGCCTCAGACAGCAATTACATTTCCTTCAGTATGCAACTAAGCCAGCCCTAATTAAAGTCAATGGCAGCTTTTCCACATACTTAATGGCTGTTGGTTGAGGCCCAAAAGTAATTGTGAAAGAGCATAGTACGTCACTGAACAATAAACTGACTCTGCCTTTGAAAGAAGTATCGGAAATGCATCGCAAGCTTCTCATTCCATAACCATTTGCTGAAGCCAGATGCCCAAATGACTACTCAAGCCTTTTGATAAATAGAGAAACGCTTATGCACAAAGGACCTAATCCTGCCTGTGCTGAAGGCGATGATGAAACTCCAAAAGAGCAAACCATAGGGCCTGAAGTCTAGCTGCCAGACACCACAACTGGCACAGAGAGAGCACTGAGAAATATCATCTTTATCACACACTACTACACATTAAATGCACAATTTTTCTACAACAGAAAATCTCTAAATCCCTATAAAGATCCTGCCTACCACAACAGCCAATCATTCACATAAGCAGTTTTTAGGATCCAACTTGTCTTAAAATATGAGTTACAGCTGCCTTCAACTTTTTCCCTTAGGTCAAATCCAAGTGAAGTGGCCTGTATCTCACCTGAATAAAGGTCAAACAAAAATGAAAGAACAAACTAGGTTTGGAAAGAAAATTTCAGTTCCAGTTGTCTTAGAGAAGTACTATCACCAGAGACATTTTCTTAGAATAAAAATAATTCAGCTAGCAAAGTTTTCCTTTTACGAGCAGAATTGCTGGACCCAAGCTTTCCTGGAAGTGAAGGACAGGCAAGGGAGCACTTGCACAGCATGGCACTGCCAGGGGATGAAATTACCTCAGCTGATGACAGTAGGAGGGGATGATTCGTGTGGTTTGTTCGGTTTTGTTTTTTTGGTGGTGTGTTTCATTTTCTTTAAAAAACAAACAAACAAACAAAACACAAACAAACAACAGAAGCTAGTAGTTATTTCATACTCAACCCATAAAATGTAGACACCCAGACAAGCACTGTAAAGGCACAACTGAAGGAAAAACTGAAATTTGCACTGGGAGACAGAAACAGCAAATGTAATTTCTCACAGAAAAAAAAAAAAAAAAGCACACAAAGCTGTGCCAAATGTAAGACTTCATTGAGGTGGCTGGGTAAGTTCAGTGCTCTTTGACAATGGCACCAGAACTGGAGCTGGTTCACAATGAAAGAGGTTTGGTTTGCTGGTCCTCAGTGGTCTAGTGAGTCTTACATTTTTAAGTAACAGACAGGTAATTAAGAATAGTTAACATCTCTCTAAAGGTTATGCCGGGCACTCTCCAAATGTCTGTCCCCTAGGGCAGACTACAAAAGTTTTTAGCTTGCAGCAATTTAACTATTAATTGAGTTAAAAATAGAACCAAAAACTGAAAGAGAGAAGTCCCATTAAGTGCAGACACCAAGCATCTGCTACTGAACCTCCACAGAGCCTGCATCTCTCTGCAGCTAGGTCACAAAGCTGGTACATATGTCCGCCTCTCTAAGCGGTACTTGTTTACAGCACCGCATAAAATAACTTCAGAATGTTTTTTAAAGGTACAGCAGAAGACAGCATGAAATGTATGCCACCTCTTTCTAACCTAAGCACACCCAGGGTAGACTTTTTGACCCAGAATATTGCCCCAGTCACTTCCCCATACAAATCTTGCACCCTGCCTAGCAGGGACTGTAAAACATTCAGCACTTGGAGGATACACAGTTACACAGCAACCCTGGCTGCACAAGGGTCTGTCATTCCAGCACTTCAGTCCCAGGTCCGTTTCCCCCACTTGAAGCCTAGTTCATGCCACCTCCTGAAAAGGGCACATACTATGCTTGGAGACTGAAAGGCACTGCATAGAATAATGCAAAATTATGCAGACAGATTGAAAAAAAATAATAATCTTTGTCTGTTGGTTCTGAATGAACGTTATTCATGTGACATTTTGGACAAGATCGTAAGGATAACTTTAGTTTAATGACTAATTAGCAAACTTCTCCAGGAATAACATGGCAATGTATTAGACAAAGTGTCACATCACGGGCATGCTGGGTTCCTCCTGACATTTCCCTTGCACTCCCCGTCTCTCTTTGGGCTGCCAGAGCAGGGAGGTTGCTTATGCTACAAAAACTCACGTTTAGAAACAACAAACAAAATATGAGAGTAATAAATATTTACAGCAGAAAACATAAAACATAGAAGGCATATTCTGTGGAATAATCAATCCTCTTGGACTCGGAAGTCATTTCAGCTACAACAAACAGCTCCATCTTCATCTCTGGGTCTCAGTAGCGAAAGCCTGAACTGGTCAATGTGCTTTTCCTTCCTCCAAGTGACCCTTCCTGACAGGCTTCCTCTCCCAGTTTAATGGATCAGCTTCAGAACGAGAACACCACAATTATCACCGTTTCTTCTGAAGCACATCTTTCACTCTAAAAGCAATGAGTGAGCTTTGGCACCCATAGAAAAATAAGGACACCCACACCCTGCATACAGACAACACGCTCTTCACAGTTGAAGCTGGAATCAAGCCATTTTACCTCTTTAACAAAAGTTGTCTGCTACATGTGATTATATCCCTGATTATTTATGTTCTGTTTATTGGAAATAAGCAATAAAACCAGCCATTGAAAGAGTTTCACTGAGTACTTCATCGGTCGGTGTATGTTTGATCAGAGAAGAAATTAGCACTTTTACCATCACCGATCTTACATTTTGCCAGGACAAACTGCTGTCACAGGACTTAAGGACTAGCAATACAGCTACTTGGAAAAGCAGCAGTTTCTCCCATTTCTGGATCAAGGTACTAACTGTATGGCTCAGATANTGATTTTTTTTTTTTAATAAGCTGAGTTAACAATATGGCTAGATACTACCCATTTCCACTGCTGAGTACCTGAATACCGGTTGTTTAAGAAAACTGGTGACAGGATGGTGACAGGGTAACACCACCAGCCCCCACAGCCTTCCCCAGATAAATAATTCACACACACAAACCTCTCAGCTACCTGGGAAGCACCCTCTGTAGCTCAAATAGTTAGCATGCACTTTGTTAGTACACATTGCCACGGCCTGAGGAAGAAAAGTTTTAAAATAACATCAATAGACAAAGGATCATACTCAGAGTCATCTACCTAACCATGCTGCTCTCCCTGAGGCAAAAGCCTATATGAATTAATTCAGGGCCATTCTATTATATATGCAGGGAAGTGTGTGTCAAACACAGAACGAAAGGAGTTACCCCTCACGCGAGGTCTGAAGGACTATGTCTAATGACTAGAGGTTTAATTTCAAGATGTCAGAAATTCTCATTTAAAAGTACCTAAAGCAAAGTCTAAACAGGGAATGATAAGCAAAGTAATTGGTGTACCAATTTGGGTACTGTGTCCTGTTTCTGATAGAAAGCACAATACATCTTGTATTAAAGATTAGGGCAACAAGTGCACCCCAGTAACAGAGCAGTACAATAGCTAGTAGATAGTGTTAGCATTAACTCTGAATTTCCTGATTTCTGTCAGCCACTTTCACAGCAAGTCGTTTTGCTGTATTCTCCAATTTCCTTGATGTTAAAATGAAGCTTTAGAGGAAGAGGTTGAGAAGTTATTAGTTTAAGAGGCTGAAATGACCATCCTCTTTTATCTTTTCTTCCCTCCTTCACTCTACAGGTTTAAAGAGTGTATCTCCTTTAAATGGGAGATTTAAAGTGTATCTCCTCCCATTACCACCTTAACTTTGCTTCCTCAGTTACAAACTTTTTATTCTTTTCCTACTTTGCTCTCCTATACCTCATTTCTCCCCTTAAAACAATCCTTGTGCTCTATTTTCTTTCCCCATCATATCAAATTTATTAATGTCTACCAAGTGTACAGTCAACTTCTTCTATCAGATATTTCAAGTGCTGGTGTGTCAGAGGAGCTCAAGGGAAGAATTACCATTCATTTGAAAACATTGCTATAAGCAGCAACAGGGAAGCACTGTACTAGACTTTGTCCCCTTCTTACACTGAAAAAATAGCTGAGATAGAGCATAGCAACACAGACCCCAATTATGCAGAGGTTTGAGGTCATTTAGCACCTTGGTTCAGTTGAAACAGGTCAGAAATGGACAAGGAAGAAGTAGGGAACAGCAACACGTGCCTTTATCTACCCTTACTCTTTCATTACAACTCCAGCCCCAGCAATTCATCAATTCATTTGTTTTTTAAGCAAGATCCCACCCTTTCCAGTCTACTAATAAAAAAAAAAGATTGTGGTGAAGTTAAAGTGGCACATCATTGTATCACAGCAGCACCTCTCAAGCACATATTTCAATATGAGTGACTCTCTGCTGTTATACTGGAACACTTAAAAACATGCAAGAGCAGTTTGATCAACAGCAGAACAAAAGCTGTAATGCTTCAGTAGTTTTATTTGTTTCCCCATTGCACATCAGAAATCAGAATGATGGCATGTTTTTTCTTATTTTAATTATTTACTCTGGTTTGTTAAACAGCTTCAGCATGATGCACCTGAAACATGATCAGGAAGGGGAGTTCCGTAAGCAAAACATCCACCCCAGAACACATGTTTTTTTCTGATCTAAAAATACAGTGTTCCCAGTCTGCATGACTTTTTATAGGCAACCATGTCTGTACTGTGATATTCTGAATACAGCACATCTGCCTTCCCTATAATAAAGAGTTGCATATTTTCATTTTGATTGCCTGGAATGAGAATGGCAATGTGTAAGGAATTAATTGGGTTTATTCAGTCACAGTTTGGACCTTTTCAAAGGCCTGTTCTGCTTGTGCAGTCATGCTGTTAAATTATCTTTCATTATTAATATAGCTCCTATTAGTAGCTCTGCTTAGCAAAATATTTCTTTTAATTTGCACCTAATGTGAAAAATTGACAAATGTTTTGACAATACTAACCAGTTCATTTTGTCCCTTGAATGTAACAATTTGCTTCCGCAGCAGCAGACCAGAGATCAGGCATCTGATGACAGGCAGCGGGAGCATGAGGACAGCTGACAGAGGAGGGAGGCATAAGTTAAAGCTCCCTCTTGATTAAAAGAAAGAATTTTCATTCTAACAATTTAAGATACTATGTTTTAATCTGTGCATTTTTTATTTTAACTCAACTTTAATTTCAATCGGTAAACAAACATGCAAGTTAGACAATTCCATCAGACTACACTCGATACAATGCACTGACAGGGCTAAAGGCAGATAAAAAATAAAAAGTCTCTAGAAAACAGAAGAAAGTGTATCAGAGAACTGTAGCAATTGTTAAAACACTAAGACTGGATCACTTCCAGCTCCAGATTCAGTACTGCCTTTGGATATGGGCTTTTCTTTTTCCATAGAAACTACTTTGCTACCTTTCTAGCACCCTAGGGACTCAGTGTGAAAAAGGACCCACCCATATTCTATGGGATTCTACAGCACAGAATTTATTTAGCAAATACAGTCAAAGCAATTTATGGCGCGTGAAGTGTTTTTTCAATGAAGACCTAAAATTTTCCTGAAATTCACATTTGCTGAACAGGACACATTCGGTCATAGATTTCTGACAATATCGGGATGTTCCCAAGTTACTGTGAGAACAAGTAGGAGACACAAACACCCATACTTGCCAGGCCTCTCTCCTTCCTTCTTCAGCTGATGGGCAAATTCCTTAAAATGGCAGCACTATGCTCTGCGTGCTAGCTTGCTTCTGCCACCCATTCGTCCCCCCTGCCCTCCCACCTCCCAGTTCTCTGTGGATTCATAGGGTTATCTTAGATACAAGGCAATCTTTTCTGAGTCAAAGATGATTTCTCACAGTCACAGAGAGATACAATGAGGTTTACCGGGGATAGATTCTGCTACCTTATTCCACATACACCCAAAGTCAGTAAGTAGATGAGACCTCAAAATGATTTATCACCTGAAAGAAAGCTGATGGTGGAGAAATGCTGTACGTGAGGCTGAAGAGAAAGCAGCAATGTGTACACGAAGTTCTTCCAGTACGAGCAGTTTTTCACTTGTCAAAAATCAATTTCATGTGCTGTCTGCTTTCTGCTCATCTGGCTTTGTTAGTGCCTTTTAAAGTTAATACCAAGCCTCAAACTACAGATCACAGTGGACGTGTCAGTGGGGTTGTATCTGCTTACGTCAGTGATGACTTTGATCTGCTGTCTTCAGGCATCACCTAAATGTTTACTGTATAATTTCCTCCTAAAGGAGGACATGAAGTGTGCAATAGCCTAGACGCTGTGCAGTGCTGTGCACAGATAACCACTGACCTTATAATACACCTGTAACCTCTTTGTATTCCGTTCCCTTCTTCTACAGATGTACCAGCTTGTACCGAGTGTAATCTCTAAGCAGAGGAGTTAGACTGGTGTTACACTGCACACTTCCTTTCAGCAACAGGAAAATGCTGAAAGGCACCTATTGATTGTATGCAAAATGTAAGACTACAATTTCTATGTTTTAGTCTAGGATCTAAATTCTTTTTATTAGGTCTGTAGCAGATCAATAAGCACTATGAAAGTCTGATAAAAAAAAAAAATCAAGATCTACACATGCAAAATATATTACATTTCTAAGCAGCCCATGGTGTTGCCTGTTGATCACTGAATTTTCACCCCCAGTTACCAGAGTGTGTGTTAGCTAGGTCCCATACTGCAGAAATGGCTTATGTGGTGTGAGTCAGGTAGTCAGGAGAAAAGTCAGTTCTATGCACTAAGTTAGAAGAACAGAATATTTATTTCCCAAATCCAAATATGGCTCCTTTTTCCCCTTAACATCCACTCTTGCCATATGGAAGAAGTATGAGTTTATTCCGTGCTTAAAATAAGACCTTTATCCTTCTCTCCATGAGATTGGTACTATGTATACGTACAAAATAAAACACAGTTCAGACAGACTTACAACATGGAAGACTCATACTCAAAATCTGAATGCATTTCTGTATGTTCCCTACTTCAAATGTTGCAACAACAAACCCAAAAGAAAGCCTCTAGCATATTATTCACAATTATTATTCAGGTTTTTCTTGTTTGTATATACACTTACACACACACACAACAAAGAAACTGCTGAATAACAGTATGTCTCTAAAATACAACAGAACCAACAGTTAATAATGTTACATTTACAGCAGGAATAACATATAGTACCTTGCATCTTAAAATCAATTTTAGGAAAGGAAGCATCATGCCATAAGAATTATTTCTTACAACCTCTCATGTCTCTTGGGAAGTATGCCAAGTTATTCATTCTATAGTTAAACATCATCTGAACACTACAGGATGGATTGTGTAGGATGCCCATACTCATGTATTTGTAAAAATCCTCAGGAATTTCTTTCCCCTTTTACATTTTCTCTTTTTTAAATGCTTCAAAACCTTTCACCACTCAAACACTTAATAATATGTGAGTTCCTCGTAAGTTCCTTCAGCATCTGCAATATTGGGAGTGTGGGGTAAATGAATTGGAGCTTGCTGAAGACAAGCAAATAGCTAGCACTGCAAGCTATGGCTAATTATATTAAATAAATTTCAGCCCTTTATGTTTCCTCTCCCTGAAAATATACCTGATTTGGAAAGTGGAGAACAATTTTAATAGCCTTCAACCAGTTTAAAAGATTAATTTGACATGTGTCAGTATATATGCTACAGTGGCCCTTTTTTTGTAATTATTTTGAACTCACTTCACACACAACAGCTACAAAGCAGCGCTTCTGGTTTATTGAAATGCAGGTTTAAAGGTTCATATAAACCTGATTTGACTACTTACCCTCTAAGAGTTTCTGCAGCCACAGATTTGTCTGTCTTTAATCAGGTCTCAGAGTCTCTAGTAAAAAATCTGCCACTTACCTGGTTTCTCTCATCCTGAAAAACAAAGTATTTTAAGATTTTCAAGCACTAATTCTGCTACTTATGCAGCTCCAACAGTGGCCCTATGGTCTAAACGATACCAGAGGAGCAGAACCAACTGATGTTACATTCTTGTTCTGGAAAGATTGAAGGAAAAACAAAACTCAAAAAACCCACCAATGAATTGAGTCAGTGAACAACAGCATGCAGATTTTAAGTATCACCATTTTTAATGATCTAACCAGTTTTCTAGTTTACTATTCAGACTCTCAGTAAATGTGCTACTAGGTCTTTCCTTTCCTAAGTATCCCAGGAGTGTGGCTACCAAGGCAAAAAGAGATGAAGGCAGAGTGACATAATGAATTGCCCTGCCTCTATAGGCATGGTAAACTGCAACACAAACTAGTATAGCAAATTAAAAGCTTGAACACAAGGCAAGGCACTCCAGAAGGAACAATACAGAGTGCTCTTTGGGTGCAGCTGGGCAATACAAGCAAGCTTTAACAACTGGCTGCTATCAGTAGGGTTATTCAGCCCTCCTCGGGCATGACCTCTGCAGTTAGGCCAGTTCAGAGACATGAACAAGGAGAAAAAAATTTGGGTTTTTTTTGCACATGCCAGTTTCCCATACTTTCAAATCCTCGCAGTAGCTCACAATGGGTTTAGCAAGACTAAGCAGAGAATCCAGACTGGGAAAATTCCTCTTGCCAGCTCCTAGGCAGTATACCAGTTTACGTGTAGCTGCCATACTGCACTGGGGTGGACTTGCCAGTGGCACCCCCAGGGTCCAGGAGTCAGGAATCAAGAATTAGCTCCACCCTTCTGCACTGCAGGGAACTGATTTGGGTCCTGGCTGAAGTCAGAGGAAGAGGGAACAAGGAAGATCTGAAAGGCAGTAGAGCTTGCTAAAGACTGTTTTTAAAACTGTTTTCCAAAGGAGGTTCAGTGCCATTTGCTACAACTAGCTCCTGCACAGTCCTGCTTACACAGTAGCTTCAATCTGAACTACAAACATGCAGGGAAAAGCATTAGTGCCTAGAGAAATAGAACAAACATGGAAAATACTGTGGCTTAAACTGAAAGAGGGTAGATTTAGATTAGACATGAGGAAGAAATTCTTCACTGTGAGGGTGGTGAAGCACTGGTACAGGTTGCCCAGAGAAGCTGTGGATGCCCCATCCCTGGAGGGGTTCAAGGCCAGGCTGGATGAGGCTTTGAGCAACCTGGGCTAGTGGAGGGTGTCCCTGCCCATGGCAGGGGGGTGGAACTAGATGATCTCTAAAGGTCCCTTCCAACCCAAACCGTTCTAACACAATAATGAAATTACAATTCAACACTAGAAAACATCAAGGAGGACCAGGGATGGGCAATGAAAGTGATTAAATGCATAGAAAAAGGCTTTAAAGACTAGGGATACCTAGTTTCTATAAGGGATGAATACACAAGATGTGATATAATAAAGCTATGCAGGACAATAAATTGTACAGAGAAGCTAAGTCAGACATTTCTCATAGAGTAAAGAAGAGATACAACAAAATTGGAAGGCAAGAATGCAAAATTGAGGAAAGACAGTATTTTTACATAGTGCACAGTAAACTTGAGGAGTTTGTTACAGGACAAACTTCCAGCTAAGAGCTTAGTAGGACTCAGAGACGATTAGATAGTTAAATAAATAAATAGCAAACCAGTATCGGCTGTCTAGCTGAGCTTAAATACATACACTTAAGGATGATATATAAAACCTTATACTCCTGTCAGCCTTTTGCTGGCATGGGTAAGGAATATATCTTGTTTTATTTTCATTATTTTGGATTAGCCATTCATTATGCAATATTGCAAATTTTTAGATATATCTGTTTGCCATTAGAGTTAATGTGAAAATTTCTATCTTACATTCTTCACACTTGTGGGAGTCACAGTATTGCAGGCTACTTTGCTTTTATTTTTTTTTAAAATCACATCTATGAAACACTGGAGCCCTAGAGTACAAAAGCAGGACAAGAAGTAACTGTGAATTCATCAGATCGCACTGAGCTTGTTACAGACATTATCAAGCCAGTTCCATAAGGAGACCCCCTTCCCCAGCCTCCTTTGCCTACCACAAAATACTCTAAAGATAACCCAATCATAAGACAACAAGGTTTTTTTTTTTTGGTTTTGTTTTGGTTTTTTTAGCACTAAAAGCCAAAATGTCAGAAACAACATTATATGGCAGAAACAAAAGGCTTTGTCTGTATTTTATATTCATGTGCAAAAAACCAATTAAAATAGATACTCCAAGCAGCTCTAGGAAACGTATCATACCCCACAATAAGGTGACAAGAAAAAGATCTCAGTGGTCCTAACAGACCATTGCCAAGTCCATGTCTGGCAAGATACTACCCCATAAGAAAATGAATATCTAACAAGTGAACACATTCTTGCCCACTTCTTAATTGTGAAATCTCATAACACAGCATTCTTTTTCCACCTCAGCATCGCAGTCATCACTTGTAGCCTGTGAAAGTACCGTGTGTCATCATTCTCCAGTTTACCACTATAGAGAGAGCAACGAAAACATAGTGGAGTGTGCATGGATTTTTTGTTTTGTTTTTTCCTCCACAAAATAAAACAGAACTAATTTTTGCACAGAAATAGTCATAACTAATGCTTGCAATGGTTATTGCCATCTGTCCACATCCCAGGGCAGGATTAGCTTTTAGCCAGAGAAGATGAAAAACAATGAACCTGTGTAGATTCCTTTGTGAAAAAGTATAATTATAAAATCATTACAGTCAAGGGAAAGAAATAATTCACTAATATTTCTTTAGAGGTAAAATCTTGTGTGCCCTCAAAAAGTTTTCTTACTAAAATTTTAATAAGCCCTTAGGTTTTCTCTGAAATATTTAAGAATAGCTAGTAAGAAAACAATTGGAAAAGAACAGCTGTTAAAACCTATGAATATATACACTTCCATATTTTAAAATAGAAGTATTTTGTACTAACTGTGATTGTATATTAGACAAAAAAAGACACAAGTCGGCTCCTACTTTTGCTTGTTCCTTCTGTACTTTGCAATAATGTACTGTTTAACTAGATACTCTATACTGGAAAGCAAGCACTATTAAAAACATTGTTCATGTAATTCGTTTTCCATCTTTTTTTTTAAAATGAGCTTGTCCTGCGTTATGGTTTTCACCAGTCTGTTTTTAAAGCCCAAATTATTTCTGGCTTTCATTAGAATAAATTATGGATAGCATGTATAAGAAAAGTTATTTGGACTACTGACTGCAGTTGCATACAAACTCTGAAGTTTGGATAGTTCTGTTAGCTGTGACTATGCCACACAATAGACCTGATATGAATGAAACAAATTCTTCAGAATGCAGCACTTAAAAATAATTTTCCTTACAAGCTACCAGTGATGCCAAACTTCTGTTAAACTACCCTGCAAATTGAAGAGCAACTCCTTGAGGATTTTGTTTATTTATTTAAATTACCATTTCATAAAAGAATGAGATGCCCCAGGTGATGAATTCATAAAAGATTACTGTACCACTCCGCCTGTTAAGTAACACACCCTTTAGCTCATTCCCAACAAACAATACCTCTGACATCAGGAGTACATTTCAAAGGGATTAATGCCTGTTGTGCCTTATTGTTTAACTATACATTGACTAGGAAGAATGTAAATGCATAATATAATACTGGAATACTCAAAATTTCTTTTTGATCACAGAGCTCAATGGGTAACTACCACTTCCAGAACACCATTACTTAATCTGTTTAAATATCTACATTGCCTTGCTCCCAAGCACCTCAAAATAAGAAATTCTGCTGTTCCTTCTAAACTATCAGCCTGTTCAGATCCAAGCTTTGAGGTAGCAAACAGGTTCCTTACTTCTCATGCGCTTCAAGACAGAACTTGAATCTCAGTTCTCCCAAGCCCTGCATTCTTGTCTGCAATAAAATCTGAAGGATCACAGCAGCACAGAGGCACCAGTCCGGGTGCACAAGGGCACTGTAACAGCAAAGTAGGACCACTGCTGCTGATACAGCTTCACTGCCACGCGTACCCCGGCTCTTCACACGAGTGGTGGGAATTTGACACTAGTCAGCTTACAAGCAGCAACTTCAGTAGTTCAATATACACCCAGTTTAATGAGTGATCATCTAAAGCTTTGTAACTGATCACCCCACTTGTTATACAATTGCGAATTTGCGTAGAGGTTGTACTACAAGCAATTTGAAAAACAATTTAAACTGATACAAAAGCAATTTTAGCGTAAATTATTTTTATCACTAACTTCCACTAACAAATTACCCCAGGTAATTTCTTAAACACATACAAACATACCTATACAATTGCTTAAATCATCTCTACCTGATTTGCTCCACTTTACAACAGAGCATTCAGGAGCAATGCAGGTACCTAAACATAGACATCTAGTGCTACTTGATGCCTGAGGGCATCCCACCATGGCTTTCAACTGCTGCTAAAGAAGGCATTCAGTCATCTGTCACACCCGCTAGCCCTGACAGATATCTCGGGTACCCAGAGCATCTGAAATGGCATTAGATGTCTATGTTTAGGCTCCTGAATCTTTTCCTTGGTGCCTAGAGAAAGTGCAAACGAGGAGGAGAATTGGTGTCCTGGAGTCTGTCATTTATCTCAAACACAAGCACTACAGAAGCAATGGAAGTGCAAAATCTTCACATTGTCTCACTAATGTATGTTTCCACTCCATTCCCAGCAGATCAGTTGGTGGCAAAACATACAGTACATTGGGCATTATTATAAGCAAATCCTACTGCAATGAGAAAAGCTAGCACAGATTTTTGAGGGTAAATAGCATCCCTCTTCCAAAAAATCAAATTTGATTTACACGAGAGAGAAGGATGAAATGCCTCCCTTCAACCACAATTCAAGTGGAATCAGTCTCTTGCTCATTCCACTTGCAGTTTATTTGTGGCACTGCATTTTTAAAGTATTGGTGTTCTCTGCAACTTAACACCATGCTGACACCTATCTGGGCAATCCATAAAGAAGAATCAAAAACAAGGTCATGGCAAAAACTGTGAAAATGCTCTGTCCTAAATGTACTTTCATCTCAGCCAGATGAAATCAATCAATTAGCTCATAACATTGTAGTAAATATTGCTGCCATATATACAGACTTCAGGCTTTTATAACATGCTATTTGTTCTTCCTGGGTTCCTACTTTGAAACTTCCTTTGTGCAGAGTTGAACAATCTTTAAGCATAGTCCCAAACAAAGCCACATAACGTAAAAACAAATCATCTGGATGTGAATTTGGAAGAGCAAACATTAAAGAAGAGCACATAGCACAAGCTTTCCTCTGAACGCATGGGATTAAAGAAAAAAAAAAAAGGAATTTTTAGCCATATACAGGAAAGACCACCAACTGAGATTGTGCAACAGCCTTTTAGGCTGCCTTCTCCTCCCAGTTCCTTCTGCCCCAGACCATTGATCTTGTCAATTGTATCAGAGTTCACTAGTACAGCATCTCATGCCTCATTTTTTTGATCTGTAGGTCAAGGGATTTTCATGTCATTTTCTAAGCTAGGTTTAAACTATTATTTAAAAAAAAAAAAAAAAAAAATCAAAGA
>VZTO01021918.1:0-29993 GCA_013400615.1 Syrrhaptes paradoxus | reverse complement strand
TGACTGGGCAAGATACCTGGAGAAGAAGCCTGAGAACAGAAACCAAAACTGGGATGATGAAGGTGAGCGAGGGAAAAGTCTGGAACGAGAAAACAGGTCAGATTTATGTAGGGCACTAGAGCAAAGAACATGTGGCTGTGGAAAAAGATGTCCAGTCCACCATTTGTGGATTTACACAAATGAATTGAAATACTCTTCTAGGTCTGAAAGGGATCCAAGATTGCTGGGGAGAGTGATAGAATAATGGTAGATCTGGAAAAGTATGTACCACGTTTTCCACTAATGTAGTTCAAGTAGAACCAGCTATTTTCCTTAACACTTCATTAGTTCAGGTGGCCCAAGCCTGCCTGGTGATCTAAAGGTTCAGATGTTGCTCACGGACTAAGGAAGCAGACACAATCCTTTACCTCTTTTAACATTAGAGAAAGGTATTAACACAAAGCAACATAAAAGCAATATTTTTAAAAAGAAAAAAAATAAATGCAGCGTTATGCATTCACAAGCTGGGAGTGACAAGCCTGCTGGTACTTTCAGCCTGCTTGCTCTTGTCTAAACATAATGAAGGCTTACACAGCAACTCACTGAGAGTAGGGAGGATGGGGGGGAAGAAAAGAAGCAAAAAAAAAAAGTGTTATATACAATCCTCAAACATTTTTATAGTAAAAAAGCCAGAGGTTTCCAGTGAAAGAGACAGACGACTGAAGGAAGATTTCACTGACAGATGCAATGGGAAGTTGTTCCAGAGAACTGACTGTAACCTGTCTCTACAACAGAAATGGGAAGAATGGTTCTTGATCCAAGCTTAACAGATATGACCAATAATTCCATGTTTCTCAGTTCTTCAGTGACCATCACAGCAGCCTGGGATCCAACCTGCAGAAGCTTTAACACTGGTACCTGCAACAGGGTATCAATAGGAGCCCAGGTGGTACTACTTCTCCGAAAAATTTGTTAAAAAGCTGTGGAGTACACTGAGAAAGTAGATTTGGCTATTAAAACTTCTGATCTCATTGCAGGGCCACAATAATATTCAGTAAAAGGGATCTCAACCCCAGTTCAAAATTGCTAAACTTGATGATCTCACATTTTCGGGTTGGCTATGTCTGGACCAGTACTGGGAGTTTTCATTGTATGTGAAGAACTTGCTCTCTTCCTTATCCCACACCAACAAATAAGTAAGGTTAAAGCATTTTAAAAGTAGAATTTGTATATTTGTCTACTACTGGAACCACAATAGTATTTCCCATGATGAGCTAGCCAGAAGCTACCACCCACAAAGAAAATGCAGGGCTAGACTCCTCCTTTCTAGAGCACCTACAATGAAGCAGAATTCTGTACTTCAGGCTCTCAAAGAGTCTTCTAATGCATTTTGTAGATAAAAACTAAGCTCTGTAGAAGGGAATAGATCTCAAGGGAGAATTCTAAGCCTTGGAAGACAAGCAAGGGAAAGGGGCACAGGCTATTAACTCAAGAAGACCGCTTCTTTTTGTTCTAAGAGCAGATGGAATCCATGAGCAGTTTGTCAGTTAACTTTTTACCAAAGAAAATTAGGATCGCATACATCTCTTAGATGATCTGTATAAAGGTTCTGCTCTCTCACACACACAGAATGCAAGTCCTCAAGCATCAATTCTGCTGGCTTTCAGGATCATGGCTAGATCACCCATTACCATAGTAATACTACTTGTCAGGACAACTTCATGTGCAGTGTTAGTGGCATGAAAAGTGAAGTTCAGAAACATAATACTGGAGTTAGCAGATATATGATACAGCTGGAGAAAGAAAATGTGTGCTGTCACATTGTCATGACTAGCTTTGAAGTGGGAGAAAAAGTTGTAGGTGTGAAGAGATCTTAGAGCTAGTGAGCAAACCAAACAGAGTGCAAGGAATTGGTTTCTTCGGATAGACTAAGGGAGACAGATGTGCTACGTCAGTGGGAAACGTTAAGGATTAACGAATACAAAATATTTCTGAGAACTGAGGGAAAATGATCAAAACCACAAGTGACAGAATAAAGAAAGGCAAAACCTGATTTTGTAAAGGGAATTACAACCTAACAGAACAGGCAGGGTGGCTTCAGGGGAAGCTAACCTCACTAGAAAAGGTCAGAGAGCCGGAAAGGTGAGCACCCATTAGTGCAACAAAGTTAAGAGTATGTAATTGAAGCTGCTTAAAAATACTAATGCAAAACTGATAGGAACTCCTCCTACTCTGGAAGAAAGGACTCAAAAGCCTCTTTTCCAAGTGGACATCTTTCCCACTTGAGCAAAAGGAACAGCCCCCGGGCTCAGTAAGCACTCACTGCACACACTGGCCTGCCACAGCAGCACAACACAACGAGAAATACAATGACTTTCCTTGCCAAAGAAAGCTTGTCTCAAACATCTGAATTGTATGATAAAGTCAAGTGATCTTCAGATTATAAGGAAAGAAACAGGTGGTTTACACCATCAGAAAAAGGAACTCCCTAGTTCTTTCACATAGTAAAATTTCTTCCTAGTCCTGAAACACTGCCAGGTTATCAGCCTTCAAAAATACTGCATCTTTCTTTTCTCTTCTCTTATTTTGATTTATAATTGTGTTCTGAAGATTTGTCTGGTTTTCTAGACACCCTTTACATTAGTTCACAATTAAATCATCCACAATGTCACCATAATTTTGAGATGCAGACTTTTCTGCATTAAAACTTCACTTCCCATGTAACAGACATCCTTACTGACTGCTTTCTTTCCTCAAAAAGAGACAAGCATTAAGCACTTCCTTGGAGAATCAACAATACCTGATTACTTCAGATCAAACCTAGGACTTGTTTTATGACCTGGAGTTGCTGCAGATATACACTCTGTTGCAATTCCCACTTCAGTTCCACTGCAATTCATTCAAGGAGAATCACTTGGAATATTGGGGATAATCAATCTAGCTGTAGTGTGGCACAGAAAGTACCACAAACCAGCAGATAAACTGGTATGTATTCTCCAGCCTCTGTATTCTGTCATCTGTTATTAACATTGTCATTTATAAAAGGGTCACCTGCATTTTGAATCCACTCACGTTTGAGATAGTTTAAAAATACAGTGCTATGGCAAGAATTAATTCTCAAGTATTAAGAGACAGTATTTAAAAATAAATTCAAACCAGTTGTAAATAGTAGCAGAGGTCAGTAATAAATTCTCAGTGCCTATCCCTGGTGTAAAGCAGAGGATAGCAGCCTCCTCCTCCTCTGTGCACATCCTCAAAGGAACCACCTAGTTTTATCTGCACTGACTCAATCCAATCAGCCTTTTGAACCATCAGCATGTCAACCTGCAGGGCTGGTGGAGCTCATCGCTGCAGTCTGTGCTGACCATGACCACCACCTCCTCCACGCACACATGGGAGCCCAACAGGAGGTAAAATGAAACTGAGCTCCAAAGACCCACATGTTTCAAAGAAATCCATTTTGGGAAAGTGACAGTCCATAATGTGCAGCGCCAAGAATAGTCATGATCCAAGGCATCCAAAAGTTCTAAGTTGGCCTGGGCCTATAAATACAGCCTGGCTTGTTTTTGAGTCCACAGAGAATGAAATAGCCTTAGAAGAACAGTAACTGTGTTACAAATATCATATTTAAGAAAGAGTGAATTCTTAAAGTAAACATTTAGATAAAAACACAGACCAAGAAATATTTTTTTGCATCCTGACATGTTAAGATAAGCAATATTTATACAAGATGTCCTTTAAAATTAGCACATCGCTCTTTTTGACCTTTGAAAATTTCAGCTATCTTCTTTCTCAGACATTGCTAAGCCTGACCTTCCGCAGCAGATTATATACCCTTAACTCTTCCAAGATCCAACAAAGACTGCTCCCAGCCCCCTTCTGTAGCTTTCCCACACTTCCCAACAGAAAGTTCCATAACCTGAACACATTGAGGTATTTAAACATAAATTTACAAGATAGAAGCAGACCAACAAAAGATTTGGAGCTAGCAGAGAATTAATTTCAGAACAATATCCTTTTTTATTTCTGTTTTTACACTGAAACCATAATAAGAAAACACGCGAGTATCAGTATACAAATAACTCTCTATTTTGGGGTCCTGAGAAGTTTCAGCAATTGCTTGTAGCATAATGAATGTTTGTAATTCATTAGATTCTGCTTAAAAATGCAAAGCACGCCACAACATCAATGATGTTCTCTTTATCTTAACAAAAAGACTATTACACTTAATGTTCTTCTGACAGAGCTAGTATGTTTCAAAATATGTATTTCTTTTCTACACTATAATGTTTACAATGGTGTGTTCATATCTGAATTTAAATTAACTGTATTAATGTCATATTTCAGGCAAGACTGTACTCTGCTAATTATCCCAAAGAGCTTCAAAATCTTTACAGTATATTCACTGCATTTATTTCTTCTCCACAAACTTACTGATCTTGTTTATATAATTTTGCAAATGACAAGATGTGTAGGATAACTATCTAAATGAACTAAAAAATGTGTCATGGATAGATCCTTCATAGACTTGCAATTTGTAGCTGTCAATCTTCCTACAGCTGCTAGATAACAAAACAACAGTTCTTTTCTTCATGCAGACGAGTAAATTCAATAAACATTGGTAAGGGTTCTTTTCCAAAAGAAAGAAATCTCTGGTTTTCCACTATCTATTAAACCTTTCCTTATACGTATCTTAACTCCTTTATTTTTTCCTTAGGGAAGAAAAAAAAATAATAGTAATCCTGTGTATTTTAGCCCCATATTTAAACAAATTTGAATTGTGTGAAAAATGGGTTTGCTGATTACTAAATATTTTGGCGAAGAGGAAAAATATAAGGGGGGGTGAGGGGGCAGGAGGAGAAGAAGAGATGTACAGACTTACAACTGGCATCATATCGTAACTGGAGAATACACAATGGGAGTAGCTAAAATGATCATTAAAGGCAGCCAGTGCATTTTTATTTCACCTTCTCAATCAAGACCTGCCTGAAATGGGCCAAGTTTTATTAACATCTGAAAGCAAACACAAATGAACAATAAAGGGATCAATATTGTGTGAAACCTATAAATCCAAAGTTGTGAAATAAAAAAGGGCACTGCCTGTATTTTTTTTTTCTTTCTTTTCCTTAAGATGAGGGAATAAAATGAACTGTAGTTACTGTTAAGACTTGGATTAGGTATCAACATACACAGTGATAGGAAAGAAAAAGAATTAAATCAATAGAAAAAATCACTATGGAAAGGGCAATAAAAATGGAAAATGAAAACAAATTGCTACTACAGCAAAAAGGGATTAAATGACTATATTGATGACAGAAAATGCGAACATTGTATTCCTGCAAAAACTTATATTCTGTTTTATAAATCACTTCAAGATTTCTTCTTTCTTCAGAGACATTATGTATCACTTTCCATAATCACAACACCAGTTCCATATCATGGATTTTTTTTAAATCAACCGCTGCATTAGACAGAGGTGTTCACAGAATGTGTTGCTCCTGGGGGCTAAAAAACTCTAAACCTCAGCAGACTAAGGCACTTGGCAAGTCCATCCAAGGACCATCAAACAAAAAGCACTCAAAGCAGCCAGGTGCGTTGGGTCTGCTGAGGTCAACACCCAGCATCACTTGATGCCCACGAGCAGTTTAGGGTCACGAGCTGTACCGGTTCTTACATGAGCCATATTTTGAATCGTTGCTGCCTTGCACAGCTAAAGAAATACTCCTTTGTGGGTGCAGTAAACAAAGTGATCAGGACACAGACTTGTGAGAGAAAAGGGTGCTTGCAGATGCCTGTGTTCAGTGAGACGCTGTCAGAGAGTATACAAATTGCCTCATACATCGCACTGATCTACTCTGCTCTAGCTACACATGCCTTATGATGGCAAAGGGGATTCACGAACGCTGTGCAGAGACCTTTAACACCATGCCTGCTTATGCCGTAAGACAACCGAGAAGAAGATAACATCATTTAAAATAAATAAATAAATATTTCATCAGTCCACCGAGTAGAAAGGGCTGAGCCTCCAGCTGAGAGAATAATTAGAAAGTAGAAACAGCTGAGAAGAATTACCAGCAACAGCAGCCTCGGCATTACCGAAACGCCGGAGCGCCCGGCGGACAGACACGTACTGGCGGCGGCGGGCGCCAGCCGGACCCGCGGCAGCGCTTCAGCTCCGGGCTCGCGAAAATACCCACGGAAACACCCAGCAAGACGCTCCCAACAGCCCCCCTCCTCCCCGAGCCTCGGGGAGCCGCAAACAATGGGCGGGAGGCGAGACCCGCCCCGCGCAGCGCCCCGCATCCCGGCTCCGCGCCGGGCAAAGGCACCGCGGCGAGGGGGCGGCTGCAGCCAACTCCGCAGCGCCAGGAGAGGGAAGGACGGACAGACGGACAGACTTACTGGGGGTGCAGGGGCCGACAGGGCAGATCGCGGCTCCGGGCGCGGCTGGCGGCGCGGCGAACTCCGCGGCTGGCGGCCCGCCCCGTGCGGCCGCACTTCACACCCCGCCCCNGGGGGGTTCTGGCCTGGTTATTTTCTCTTCTCCGTCCCCGCTGTCCTCCGTGTCCCCTCTCCTTGATCTTCTTCCTCTTGCGTCTCCCCCGAGCCTCCCCCCGCTGCCTTTGTCCCTCCCGCCCCCGGCTGTCACGCAGCCCCGCTCCCCCGGTGGTTATCCGCCCGAGGCTGGGGGGCAGTGGCCCTGACGGGGCTCCCTGACGGGCTGCTCGGCCCCATCTCGGGGAATCTGGCAGCCGCCGGAGCCACCTCCCGCCCCGGCTCCAGCCGAGGCTGCAAATGCTCTTCAGCAATCAATAACGAAGTCATTTGGCTTAGCTGCGGGGAAGGGTATCAAGCAGAGATTTTCCTCTGAAAAATAAATGGTTTTACTTTTCCTGCTCTGCACCCTGGCGAACTTTCCCGTTACGTGTGAACGTGGGTTGCTTCCCTCGGCTCACCTGGCTCCCGAGGAAGGGCAGGTCCGGTCCAGCCCAGGAACTGCCGTTTGGGAAGCGCCGCTGCTCCTTATTAGCACCTGCAAGAGAGTGAGAGCAGACTCGGGTTCACTCCCAGTGGGGTCCAAGTTCATCAACAACAGCCCTAGTTTTCTACTTCGGTGCACAACAGATACCTTTTGTTTTGATGTTGTTGCAGATTTTGCAACGATGACTTTTCAGAATACTCTCTCAGCCAAAATGTCTTTAAATCTGAAACTTTAATTTCAATTTAAGCTCTTTTTTTTGCAGCTTGTTTTGCTGCTATTGTTTATTAAAGTCTCATGTTTTGGGAGTTGCAACATAATGTCTAGTCTGAATATCTTTCTTTTACTATAATCTTCACTTCAGAAAAACAAACGAACAAACAAAAAAGCCACTAAATTGATGATTTGGGTAGTTCTAGCCTGAGTTCAGAATCTAGATATTCCCTTTGGAAACAAATGAAAGCTAAAGCACAGAGAAGATAAATTATTTTGCAGCTTATCTTCAAACATAATCTGTTAAGGAATTCATCACACCCAGGGACATTCTGCAGGTACAGGTGCCCCGACAAATAAGGAAGGGGACTGCCAGGAGGAGAGATATTAGTGTGGGGACGAGGATGCCAATATAGACTAATCTTGTTTTTCTGCTGGAAGTCGTCTAGTGACAATTGTGTTTCTTGGATTCTGTAACAGCAGCTTGGCTTCAAGCCATAAGCAGGGAGGCTGACTTTGATATCTCCTCTGAAATCTTCTCCTTTCTTCCCCCTCAGCGGCCCGTGCAGGTCCAGCCTTTGCCACTCGCCATTGTGTTGAGCAGTGCCTGCCAGTCCAGAGCCCACCTGAGGGACAGTCCTTTCCACAGCTCTTCTCACTCTGTTTGGGCATTCTCTCCTGTAAAAACATGTGTGCTGGCTCTAATCTTAACACCTGGAAAGAGCCTCATTCAGTTTAGACGAAGTTCAGTTGGAAACTGCAACGTCCATAGTTACTCATTTTCGGAGGTGCCTACCACAGGATGAAGAAAACTTTGTCAGGGGAGTGGAGAGCTTGTCTAATTGAACACCAAATGGTCACTCCTGAATGCTAGCAAAGCAGGCAAGAGCCCCTCAGGAGCTGTTCAGGAGCAATGCTATTTTTCACTATTATGTGTTTCTGAGCTTCTCTAGCTTACCAAAAAGCTTTGTCACAACTGTTAGAAGGCAGATGCACACTTTGTTTCAGGAGATGTAACACTACCTTTTCTTTGAGGATATGCCTCTTTCCCCTTCAATTTTTTATTAGGGCTGCTGGAAGAGCGGATGATCCCCCTCTTTCAGTTTGGAGTATTTTTGATGGCACTTGGTGAGCAAATTACTCTTTTTCATGCTACACTGTTCCTCAGCAAGGCATTCCTGCCTGTCAGCTGTTACAGACTCTAAGAGGTAATGCTGCTTGTTTCACAGATTTCTTATTAACAGCTTGGTTTTGATTACAGGAGTCCGAGTACATATACTGTATATCACCAGCTCTCAGCTACATTTCTCTAGTGTAATATTTGTAATATTATCAATATTTCTGGGGCTCATATTGCAGCTGGTCCCGTGATTCAGCTACAATTGAATTGGTTTGTGATCTAATAGCTCAACTGCAAATACAACAGACCTTTTTCCTGCAGAACATTTAAATCAAGAGTTTGTGAAGCAGTTAAGGTCATATGGCAGATATCCTCTTGCTTTCTGGAATTCTCAATATTCTTAAGCACTGTAGGTGCTGCTGGTTTTTCCCTTTTTTTTTAGGGGGGGGCTAGTTATTGCAGTGGAATATGAAGTCCTTGGTTTTGCCCAGTAACTTCATCTCCTGCAAGCATTTTTTTTCTCTTTCTCTCTACTGCAGATACACTGGTTTAGGCTTTGTGTCTCTGTCTCTGTCCTGCTGCCTGAAGTCCTTTGCAGGGCATTGTTTTATCTTTTCTGCACTGTGTGTTGGTTTTGATGTGATCTGTTTCCTGCAAAATTTAACTGATCTTGGTTTTACATTGCTTTAGAACCTATGTACTCATCTTAATAATAATCCAAACCAATCAAAACCTCCTCTGCTTTAACCAGGAGACAAGTGTCCCACAGACAATCTAATATCTAAGCAGAAAATTTCAGTATCTCCATACTTTTAAGTGGGGATGGCAGAATTCTTAGGTCTGTAATTTAAGAATCTGTTCCCTCATTACTTCTCCTTGTTGGCATCAGGAAATAAACAGTCACATTCTCTTGAACTTTCTAGGTACACCAGCCATTTCAGTGTCTCAAATACAATTCTTTGTCATGGTGAAGCAAGATTTATATTTAAACTATTCCAGCTTAGAATAGGCACCATACAAGTGAATCTCTATGTGCTCTGATACCATGGAAAAATAATTTGATTCATTTTACAGAATAATGCTTGGAAATTTCAGCTTTCATTTAAGAAATCTGAACTGTGTAGTTCTTAGAGTTGCAAGATTAACATAAAGAAGACAGAAAATCTGTAAAAAAGGGAATGTAACAAAGTTTTGCAAAGCAAATTGAAAGGTCTGATTCTTTCCTAATATACATTTTATTTACCTTTAGCTACCATAATGTAGCAACGTTTCCATGAAATATTATTCTGATTATACCAAACTGAAACGTTCTAGAGATTCAGGCTCAGTGAATGCACATGAAATTGTGTCAGATTGCAGAATAAAACTAGACATTAATAGGATAATTGTTTCCAAGCAGATAATGACATGCAATGTGTTGTTATTCTTGTGATAATACTTCAGATTAAAAAAGGGTATGAAAATGGAAGTCAAAACTTACTTCATATTCAGGTCATAAAATACCAGTAAAAGGGCAACTAGCTATTTTGTCTTGTTTTAAAAGAGTGTCACTTAATAATAATGCAAATAGTAAATGCTGATATATGACCAGTTTTATAATAAAACCTGCCTAGACATGAAGTTAGTTTAAAAGATTCTTGCCAAAATTCCACAGGATAGTGCAGAGTGCAGAGAGACCAAGAAAATTCTCAAAACTGTCTATTCTGAAACCTCTCCATTGCAGTAGACAAATCAGTAGTACTGCTCCATTGCAGTAGACAAATCAGCTATCCTAGCAAACCAGTCACCAAGAAAAAGCATCTCTCAGGAGATAAATTTTTAAAAGTATTTGATACATCAGATATTTAAAAGGTAAGAGAGCCTACAAACGTGTTTTGTTCTACAATTGTCATTGCAAACCCAAATGAGCACAGACATGCACTGATTCATGTGTTCTAAACAAACCCATAAAACATTATCTGATTAAAACCATGAAAGAAGTGGCAGCTAACATCTCAGAACAAAGATATGCACCACATTAGATGCAATACCTACACTTTGACAAGTCAGATGACAGAAGCCCTGAATTGGAACTTGGATGCTAGCGTTAGAACTGGAAGCCAACAGTTCTTCTCTGAGCATACACAGAGATCAGAGAAAATAGCGCCAAATATATTTTAGGCTACACTGTTAAAAGTTAGCCTTTTCTGTGTCTGCATGTGGACTGCTTTTCAGGTACGGAGCAAAGGGATAAATACACAGAGAAAACAGTAGTTACCCACAACCCCAGTACGGATTCCAGGCCTTGTAAAAATTTTGACAGAAGCAGAAAACTGGGGTAGATTTCTGAAGATGAAAATTACCTATTTCAATCCTCTTGCCTAGAGGAAGAGAGGAGGTAGTACAGAACTTTAAGACAGTCTAGTAAACAACCAGAAATAACCCATCATTAAAAAAAAAAATATCTCTTCTAGATATGAAAGTCATATCTACAAATACACGAGCACATCAAAACCATGGACTGTAGTGCATCACAGAGATACTCCAGCTGGTTTTTACTAAACTTCTTGGCAGGATAAATTAGATTGTTTAGGACTCTGTTTTGCCATAGCTCTAGTACATGCAGTGATGAGTTGGCTCGTTTACAGCCTTTTTGGATATCTCCAAGACACACTTATGGCCTGAAGGATATATATGTTTGCTGTCTTCTAAACACGTGGCCTGATCTTAGGTATTTTGGCCAGCTTTCTGCCTCCCAGGATGAGTAACTTTGCATGCGCCTGTCTTAAAGCAATTCTTAAAGGCAGCTCTACAGGCTATTTACATTATTTTTCTGTGGACATCTTGTCATTGTTTTTATTCTCCCAATCTTTGGCTCATCCATGAATTTTAGTGGTAGGTATTTTATACATATATCTACACGTTTCTAGAAAAGATTCAGGCTTCCCCTTTAGCCCTACCAAAACTTCCTGACGGTATCCTCATGTGGTGATGAATTTTCATTCACACACTGTAATTTTTTTTGGTCCTGATCAGATTTTCCACCAGCAAAACATTTTCCCTTTTTGAAACATAATTGTTGGGATTATCCTATTTTTGCACCCTAAAAATTTCAGGTAAAAAGTAGAAATGCCCTATTTTGGGCAAACTGCCTTTTTGATATCAGGAGTTTTAATATCTCTTGTTACTGTTTGCATGCTGCCTCCAGCATTTTTCTCCCAAACTGACTCACCCATACAACCCTCATTTTTCTTCTTCAGTTATGTGCTAAGGATTTGCTCATCTCTTCTTTAGTTGGATTTGATCATCTGTACACCTTGCAAAAGATGTGCATTTGGACTTTCCTAGGTAACAAATTTCTCGGTAATATTCCCAGGTTCTTCTCTTCAGAGCTGTCCATACATTTACATGTCCTTACCATTACATGCCATCCTCTCTGATTTTTTTCCAACCAACTTCATAGCTCTTAGAGTACAGATTTTAGCGTTCCAGTCACAAAAATGACTTTATATGTCACAGCAACTTCAGCTGTATCCCCTTTACTGAGAATTTATTTCCGAGTCTACGCAGACAAACAGCACAATCTGTCATCTAACATTTTAAAACAATCACAGTGAACAACTACCTTTTGTTTTAGTTATTATTATTATGAACGGTTCATGAAAGTATATATCCTGTAGAGTAAAACAGAAATTGGGGAGAGATGATGATGTATACTGTGTTATATACAAGGTGGTAAAAATACCCCACACAGCATGACTTTGAGCTCTATTTTCTGTACAGCTTTTGCATTCATGAAACCCTTCCTGCTGGCAGAAATAGCAATATTTTTTCCACAGTCTTTCAAAATCTGTCACAGTTCAACTGCTGTAAACACATAAAATACTTTTTAAAAGTGCATCACAAGGTGGTTCACGTTCAAAAAGAGGGCAATTCAATTGCTGGATGCATTCTTACCGTGAGCAAAGAATACTGTCCAGTAACAAAGAGTAAAGCTAGGAGATTAAGTCTGTAGAAGAAAAAAGTCGGACAGACTCGAAAGGATCCAAAGGAATTAAATTCTTCATGCAAGAGAATGCAATGTGTATTATGTTACTTTCCCACCTATTCCATCAGAGAAATGCATGTGTACCATAGCAACTAGCAGGTTTCATAATTTCATAAAGCTTATAAGTTAAATCATTAAACCAAAGATCACTTTCTCTGAATTGGCGAGCAGCATTTTTCCTGTTCTTTTAAGCAACAGTTAATATTAATAAAAAACTCTTAAATGGTAAAACATGCTGAATGCTTAAAATTTATATAGTTTCTTCCATGTTTTCTAGTTTACATGCAGAAAGATTTCTTTAATGTAAATGCCACTCTTAGAACACATGATTTTATGTGGCTTTTGCACACAAAACACAAAAACAAATGCAATTATGTCAAAAATTTGACTGCATAGCATAGTTTATATTCCCACTTCCTCACCTTTAACCCTTCTAAATAGACAATGGGTTTTTCTTTCTTGTTATATAAATTATTGTTTGTGGAAACCATTCCTTGAACCTCTAGACAATTACATTCGATTAGCTGTAACGTTACATTTTCAAATTATGAAGGAATACTGTGGTTTGCTATTTTTTCATACCATTATTCTTTAATGAAATCCAAAGTGGCCACTAACAGAGTTCAAATCATTTACAGATTTTAAAAATATGGGGTTAAGTTTCATTTAAGCACTGCTTTTCCTGCCCTGCAAATGCAAATGCATTGTGTTTGTTGAAGTAATCAGAGTTAAATTAAAAATCTCAGCACACCCTCTAGTGAATTCAACTCTTCCCAAACTTTGCTTCAAGTAAAAGCTTGAGGGAAGGTATATAGGTATTTAATATGACAGGATAGACAAGAATTTGTGGTTTGCTGCAATCTGGAACTTTCTTTGTTACCATCTATCTTCAGACAGAGATGTACTCACTTGTATAGGGACCATCTGCAAAAAGGCCCCATTTAAAGTGATCTACCGGTGCAAATAAAAAGACAGAAGCAATACGTGATATTAGCAGACTTAAGCTGTACAGTCAGGAGTAAACAGGAGTAAACAGAAGGTTCTAGATTAGCTTTAATGACAAAGAGATTTTTCAGGACAGTATGTACCACTCATCCTCGTGGACCGCTGAGACTGCCAGCCCGACACAGATCTGATCGACACGAGATTAGACACTGTCACCCTGAGGTAAACAGAGTCCAAGTGGTTAAATAGTGTAGAATCCACATGAAAAACAGTTTTATGTCTAGGAATGTCTGTGGAAAGCCGTTTTGGTGAAATGTAACATTTTGTGTTGAAAAAAGGTTAAGGCACAGGGAATTTAATAATATTTTCTGAAGTGACAGATCACACAGGTGGCCTAAGAGATTATTATATATACAGGAGTACATTATATTTATATACATATTTACAACATCAGCAAACAATTTGTGATCAATCAGTAAGCTCGGTTTTCCTTACCATAATATTTGATAAAGAATAACTGATGGCAAACAAATAAGAAAATCTCACAATCTGTTCAAGCAATTTGCAAACAGAAGGAAGGACTAAATTTGATATTTTTTTCTTTTACTGCAAATTCTTTCCCAAGCTACTCATCGGATTAATAGTGGCTTACAAAGTATTTAGTACTGGTACACAGAAAAAACCATAGACATTAAACTTTTCAGCTCCAGCTAAACTTTGCACTTGATAAGTGAATAACACTAAAAAGCACAGAATTGCTGCTTTGGAATGTATTGTATTAAGTAACCAACTTTCTGTGGTGTTAATATTTATGCGTGCATAGGGTGGTATTTATTTGAGCTCAAAAAGTAACTTCACATAAAAGCGACTTGAATAGATATTCAGCTGTTAGAATGAGTTTCCATTGATGAGGGTGACAGCAGCAAACCTCAGCCTGAGCTTGAACACCTAATTCACGTGGACATTCTAGCCTGCAAAAAGGCTCAGACTTGCAAACCAAGGACTGATGCCGAGAGTCTTCTCTTTCCTGAGAGAGCTGTAGCTGTATTTGAGATCTTGAGGTCTTGCCCTCAGTTAGCTTGCCTAAGAAATTATCCTTGGATTACCTTGGATCATTGATTCCACTAATGTATGGGCAGTAGATATTTTCTACTGCCAGATTTAACTTACCAGTTATAAGCAAGTATGGGTCTTACAAATGGTAATACAACATTCTTTAACGAGCCACTAATTTTTCTGTTGAGCAGCAAACGTAGATCACTCTCCGCAAAGACAGACTGGTTCTAACATTGCCTTTTCTGCTCTTTCTTTTAAAGCAGATGCATTCAAGTTTAAGATCAGTTTTAAAATGCTGGATAAAAATTAGTATCCTTAAAAGATCTATTTCTCCTTTACAGCTTTCAAAAATCTAGTATTGACTGTATTAATTTGCACAAAATATTTAAAAACAGCCTCCTGTAGGCTCTGCTTTTGTGTACTGTGTCAGAATGAATTATGAATGATTGCATCATTTACATTCTAAGTTTAGTTTTCAAGGATGGTTGATTTTCCTTAAATAAGAATCCTGTAGCTATTTAGTAATTAGGACTGATAGTTCTATGAAGTTCATAATTGGTCCCCAAACAGGTGTTTCCTCTCTTTTTGAAAAAAATTAGGTATATTTTCATCCTGCTGCATGTGAGCTCATGGAAATTTTCTGAACATAAAAGGATACAATACTCATAACAATTTTGTATTATAAAATCAAAATTATACTTCACATGCTTACTCTGCTAATGCATTGAATTTGAACTTCACTCAGGCATCATTTGCAACACTGCTGTGCACCCTCGACTATGAACACAAAGTTAACAACAACTGCAACTGCTCAGTACAGATGGTGTGATAATATTTTATGGGAGTCTCTATAATAAGTGTAGCTATTCTAAATAATAATTATGGATAAGTTAGGTACATAATGCTGCTTTTCAGTATAGGCTGTGTCTACTGCACAGAGCTGGTTTTGGATGTACTGAAAATGAACCTGTTATTGCCTGTAAAACCCAGGTGTCATTTACACTGACTGAGTGTCAGGAATCATACAATACTCGAAGGGGTCACCCCCTTGAAGTTTCAGTGAATTTTCTTAGCTCCATTACCTTAAGTTTGTGTCGCTACTTTGGAAATGGCAGCACCTGGCAATCATTTATCATATTTGATTGTTCTCCAATGATTTGAGCTCAGACAAGTTACCTTATCATCAGCACAGGCAATTTTTATGTAAAGCACCGGTATTGACTACAAGAGATCTGATGGCAGTTTTAAAACCTTTCTGCATTAATAGCCTTCTCACTGCATTTAAGCATCCTGTCTCTTAGATGCTGTGATGAATGTGACACTGCTATTATATGTCCTAAGTACCCACTTTTAACGGTGACAACATCTATTCTTCAAAATGGTAATTGCCTAATGCTATCTACCTTTGCAATTTATGACCACCTTGGGAAAAATACTCCTTTAAAATTACACAAGTATTTAGTTAGAAATATGTAATTAACCAGTTACCTTGTTGGAATTACTTTAGGGTAGCTACATATTATGGGATATTATAGGCCTTTACTTGCACTCAGATACCACAGTCAGCACCCATTTCATAACTTTCTCGGCAATTCAGAAGATGGCTGCCAAAGTCATGATCTGTGCAGATTCTCTTGGCAGGAAACGGAGAGACTCAGTGAACAAGACTGTGATTTGTTCCAGAGTGAAGCCAGATTGATCTACCGAGCATCTCGGGCATTGAACTACTCTCACACGTGTGCCTGTTTCCCTGCCTATCCTTCAGATAAACTGTTTAGTCCATAATGGCTCTGGGACACATACTGTCTTGGTAGCTGTCACAATACAGCCCGATTTCTTCGTTTGAGTTGTTACATTATTAATAATATCAATCCACTGCAATGAATGTTGAGATGTGAAGTCTCATGGTGGGAGAGAGAGTCAGGTGTGGGGGGGGTGGAGAACACATAGACTCAATTGCGAGAGCTAAAAGAAGCTGAAAAGCACAGGCCCTTTTTCCCCAAGAAGGGGTAAAAATTGATGAAAACAAAAGCCACTTGACAAGAACCAAACTCATCTTATCTGCTCTTTGCAAAGCAGTTTTTTGAAGAGGTGTAAGACGCAAACCCAGTCAGTACTGCAGCACCTCAGAATTTAAACAAACAAGAGAATTTGGCAGAACTGATTATATTGCATTCTTGACAATCTTTTTAATTGAAGAAGAATAGTTTCAGAAAAAAATGTAGGAGGCAGTTACTTTCTGTGAAAAAAATCAGCTTTTTGTTCTAAACCTGACAGCTCTTTTCCCACTTAGCTGATAAAAAAAAAGAGTGCTTTAGATAAAAAAACTAGGTTTCCAATGGAAAATCAAATTTTGCTACAGATAATTTTGGTTTGTTGAGGCCAATTTAACAGCCACATATGGGCTCCTCTAAAATCCACTACAGCCCCAGAGAGGCTCTTATAAATGGTTAAACTCCATCTATCTGCTGCCAGCCTTGACTGCCAGACTGCTTTTCTCTCATATTTTCTTTCTTTCTTTGTGACCAATTATTAACTAAATTGTCTGCTTTCCAGTTCATAGGCTACAGTTTGGTCCTTCAAGGTGCTAAGCACTGCCAGTTTCATTTGGAGTCCAAAGAACCTCCAGCAGAGACCACTGCCCAGAGGACGCTCACTCCCTGGCGTTATCAGCCCCGGGCAAACGATGGCAGAGCCAGTCCTCTCTGCTCCCACCACCACAGTTTCCTGGGACTTGAGCACACCCATTCAAGGCTTTCCTGAAGGCTGCACTATCTGGCCAGTGCCCCTCAGACTTATATTTCCAGTGTGCCACTGATTAAAGACAATAATTAAGCATCACATTTTACACAATTACAACTAATTTTCCACTTTAAAATTCCATGGAGAAATGCTCTTAGCAAAGTGCAAAAATTCATTCAATATGAAACATAAAAACCCCACAAAACACAACAAACAACTGTGTTCTGCTGTACCTTGTTACTCTTTCTGCTATCCAAATGTATGGCAACAAGCCTTTTATCACTGAAATTAAAAATTAGGGAAGTCCATGACAATTATTTATCATGTAACCATGCAAGACATTAAGAATTATAGATTCACCTGAATTTGTAAAAACACAGATTTATCTAAAACCTCCTCTAGGCAGATTCATGTATTTTATTATCATAAATGACAAGATGCTGGGAAATAGAACATACCTAATGAAGTGCTGACTGACAGATCTAAAGGAAGAGCCAAGGATCTGAGAAAGGTCAGAAAGTTTGAAACATTTGAATTTAGTCCTAATTAAGTCCCAACTTATTTTGGGGCTAAATCACTCACCAGTGCCATTCTGTTCAGTGTCCCTGTGGAGCCAAAATAGGAATGCTGTTAACTTGATACTTCCCTGATCAAAGAATAAATGGAGTAAGAACAGTGTGGCACAAATGTCTTATAGCTCTCAATGTGATAATTTATTGAGACAGTACAGAAAGAGTTTGTAACATTTTGACATGACAGAAAGAAGCAAATTTATTTACTCATGTTTTGCGCATTGTTGGGAGATAAAGAGTGAAAACTCCAGAATTCAAAAGTTATCAATAAGCCTTCAGTCCCCCTACAACAGACCGCATTGATTTTGCAGAGTCAGAGGTTGAGTACACCCTCCTGGTATCTACAGGGTAACCTGTGTCAGACTCCAACTTCCCTGGAAGAAGCACGTGTATGAAGACTAGAAGCAATGCAGCCCAACCCATCTGCCAGAGGAACAACTCAGTTGTACTAAACATTCAAGTTTTAAGATCTGAGAAGCAAACATTCAGGAAGACTTGATCTCGGAAGACATACACAGTGATACAACAGAGATGTCACTCCAAACCTGAGTGTGAATACATGGCAGGATTTCTTGCCTTTAGTACCACAATGTGACACTACACCCCACTCTCCCCCTCCTTTCAAATAATGAAAACACTAGTATTAAACATACGCAAAGTCTTAATGGTTAATGACAGTTTTGACTAAGATTTCAGCATGTGGTCCTATGAGGACTTATGTAAATGAGTGGCTATGAACAAAATTAATTTGATGTTTCGTGTAATTTATAAGAAAAAAAGAAAACTACTTTTCAATTTTCAGAAGAAAACAGGTGGTAACCAGTTTACAACACAAGTCTGTCCATATGTAATAGCAACAAAAGAACCTATATCATCCCAGGCAGTCATTCTCTATTTCCTTATACTATTTGTGAAGGAAAAGCAATGTGACAGGCAAGGCTGCAAGCAGAGGAATTGCCCACAAGATGTTTTACAAATTGCCGTAGAAAAAGCTTTTGAAAGGGAAGCAAAATACAGGACAGCAGAAACAATTCGATATGCAGCACTCGGAATTCAGAAGTGCCAGCAGGCAATGTGCAGTTCCTCAGAGTTTTGAAAAACATGTTTGTCAGGTTTAATTATTTATTTACTTCACAGAATAAATTCTTCCAAAGCCGAATTGCTTAGCACTGCTTCTAAAAGCAACCGAGCCGTATACTGATACCTTTTTGTACATTTAATGAAGAAACTGAAATATGTTGGTTTACAGAGATGAAGGGCACTCAGATTCAAAGTGCTCTCTTTTGTGATTACAGCCTATGTATCCTCTCTGTAACCTGTGACCCGGTGTCCAAACCTGTAGTAGGTATGTCATCCCTCCTGCTGCAGGCAGCAGTCTTCCCTACACACCACCCTCTTGCCGCAGCTCCCCAATGCCTGCCCTGCAGAAGCCGTGTCAGAGCACAGCTCTCCAAGGGCAGGACAAGCATTCTCTCTCCTCCAACACGCAGGAACTAAGTGCAGGCCTCTTATCCTACCAACTTTCAAAACAGTGGAATGGGAAGGTCAGATTTTGTATTTTTTCATATAGATAACTGGTATCTTGAAGCCATGAAGAGGAACGCATTTCACAATACGTGTAGCAAGCAAACTGGGACACACTGAGCCTGTGGCCCTTATCTGCTCATCTCCTATATCCTATTAAAGCATCTTGAGGTTTCTGACAAGTTCTGTTCTCTGTAGAAAATAATTATACAAATGACGCAGCTGTTATTAGATAGCTTTAATTAGGTACAAATGCCAGAGAATTCAGTTTTAGCAGAAGATTCTGTTCAATTGAATTAACCAAGCTGACTATTTTGACCTAAGAGAGTGTTCACTTTTATTCTTTGGCTTAATACCTCCTTGCCGATGGAAGTGAATGGGTCAGAAACCAGTCTGCCCTACTTCTGCCATTTGCTGCTGTTTCCAAGTGCCCTGCAGAGCTGTGACTGCCTTGCTAATGTATCCTGCTTGCTAATGGGTTTTCCAAGGGTTTTTCTTGCGTAGCCTCTTTTCATGACACTGGTCAGTTTGCATTTAACAGCTCTGGGTGAGGGTCTGTGTCCTGGAATCTGATGTACACACTGTGCATCTACTGAGTGCGCTCTTCATACTGACAAGCTGCTGGCTGGTGATTTTGACTTTTCATCTCTCCACGTTGGTTAGAAGTATACTTATCCGGAATCAGAATCTTTTATAGACATTTGCGTTTTAGGGTGTCTGATTTTACACTTTGGGTAGCTCCAGCTCTCACAGCCATATGTTAGCACCGAGACTGCATTGGAGTTTAAAACTCTCACTCTTGTTGTAGTGCTATATGACTTTCATTTTTTCATATTTTGCTACATTTCTATTTTCTGCTACAAATATCTTTCCTATTTTTAATATGATTCCTCTTGGATTCTCTGTTTGCTGGTATGAGTGCTATGGTATGTTGCCTTCCAATGTGCCTATTTTGCCTAGCATCTCAGCTTGAAGGATTTTGTTTTGGCATCAGTGATTTTAATCTGCTGGACTGCCCTTTTTGAACTTTTGTGTGTCTTCTTCACAAATCGACCTAACAGTTGATACTGGTATAGTGTCTATGTCTTTCTTTCCACCAGTGAAAAGAACAGACATCAGTCAGTCTCTTAGAAGTGTGGGCCTACAATTTCTGGAGCAGAAGTACTCCTGCTCTGGGCAAAAGAAACATTAGCTTTTCTTTAATTTAATGAAAATCTCATGTATAACATAGCTAGCCCTCCCTCCCCCATTTAGGGCCTGGAGATAAGCACTCAGGATGGTGTCTGAACACACACTAGAGAGCTCACAGAACAGACACATCTCTATTCTGGATATGCAGTTAGCTAGATAGGCTTCCTTTCTGAGTTTTCAGACGGCATTCATCTCCAGCTGTCAGACCTTTTATCTCTTTAGAGAAGAAATATCAAAACCGCTGAGAAACCGTCAAACCCTCCATACAGCTATGCACTATGCACTCTGTTCACCTGAATTCAAGCACCTGTGGCCTCCTATTTGGGAGATGTGTATATCAGTAGTAAAATCCATTTAAACAACAAAACACTGTATACATTAGCAGGGGAAATAAAGCGTATAATCACAGGTTCCTGAGACTAGCAAGCATTATATGTGCTTGCCTAGTGTACTTACACCTCACCAGCTTGATGGCAACCTAGGCAAGGCAGACTTCTTCAGGAACATTTAATCAAGTCTCATGCTTTACTTTGGTTCCCTGATAGCCGTTTTTCTCTAATAAGTAAATCTCTTTCCTTCAGCCACAGTCAAGTCTTTTGTTGGTCTCTGTCATGGGCTTTTTCCATTATGGGATAAAGCAAGTTTTGTAGGTTCACAGCCACAGCAAAAATAGCAAAATTGATAGTTTTGGTATTACCCTTTGACTAAAGTCATTGCAAAGAGATGGCTATCACAAGCTATTCTTTTCCTTCCTGTGGGCATTGCAGACATTTCACTACTAAGATAACTGTACTCTGTACACAGTCCATAATAAGGCCAACATGGCCAGCCTCATAAATTCTCACAGGGTGACTCCAAATCTATTGAAATCCTTTTATAATCCACAACATACCCTTTCTCAGTTCCGCGTTTGGACAAGTCCATGAATGGATACAGGGACAAGTAAAAACCTTTTACTTTCCTTTGTCTGCTAAGAAAGTCCTAGCACTGTCTTCTGCTTAACACGGCCCGCAGGTTGGGCCTGGATCATGCATCTAGTAGAGGATGGCTCCTTGCCTGCTGTCCTGCTCATGTATAGCCGTCTGACTCAGGGCACCATCTTACATGTTCCTATGGCTTCAGTTTCAATTATTATTTCAATATAGGACTCAACACAATTGTACTTTTAAAAAGTAATGGTGAAAAACCAGCCAAATACAATAAACCAGAAGGAGAGAAAAGAATGGGTTTGAACACTTGACTCATAACTAATAGGATTCTTCACCCAATGTATTTAGAGTAATTATATTTGAAATGTCTGGGGAATTGAAGAAATATTTTTTTCACCTGACATGACACATGATGTGGTAGATGCTACAATGCTTTTTCTATAAGCTGCACGTATCTGAGATCTTCCACAGATGTTCTACAAATCACTCCTCGTCTACTTAACCTTCATTAGTGCTGTCATGATCCTTCCAGAAAGAAGACGAGATACAAGAAAATTGTTTAATCTTCACTTTATGAATGAATTTAGTTGGGGAATATTTTATCAGACAAGAATACCTTCTTGTGAAGAGCACTGCTATGCAGTACTGGCACCAAAAAGAATACTATGTTGTATCTTTTATTTTGTTAAAGATTCTCTGTGAATCAGTACACTAGCCTTTTGATACATGAAAATTAGTTTAAAAACCTGTGAAAGGTAGCAACTTTAGCATCTGTTTGTGAATAACACTATAGAAATATTTTTTTAATAACTTGTAATAGGAATGTTTAGAACCTTATAGTGTGATTAGCACAGCAGATACGAAGTTACTCAAAATGCAAATCTAGAATTCTTCTATCATTGCCATAAATTACCTCAGATGTATACAAATGTAAATTTGAACAGAATCCATTTATTGTGTCTCACTGGCATAACAGGATATTACCAATGCCATGTCTCTCAGCCTTGCTTCATTTGAAAAATATAACTGTCCTACATTTATTCTTACTTGTCTCCTACTTCTTTATTTAATTATTTTAAAACCTTTGTTCAATTATTTTCTACAAATCTTTGTAGATCCTTGGTATCTGTCAGCTCCTGACTGTAGTGTATCCCTTGGGAATTCAAACAGAACAAATGAGATATCAATTTCTAGTAGGCAGAAGTTAGTATAACATTTTGTCTACCTACATACGTACACATAAAGAAAGCTCTTCCGTATTCCAGATGTTCAAGCATATGGGAAAAAAGATTCGGTGAATTGGAGCCATTTCATATAATTATTCTGTTAAAAGCTCCGTAGCTGTGTACTTTCCTGAGATTCTTCTAGCTTTCCACATGTAGAATAGGTTGTCATTCGAAGATGTGTCTACACTTGCAAACCTTGTGACTAACATTATGTTTCTGATACTAAGAAAAAACAAGTTGAGAAATGAGAAGCTGCGGATGCTCCCTCCCTGGAGGTGTTCAAGGCCAGGCTGGATGAGACTTTGAGCAACCCATGGCAGGGTGTTGGAATTAGATGATCTTTAAGGTCCCTTCCAGTGCAAACCATCCTATGATTCTGTGAGCTGTGTGCTGTCTGCTGCATCTTATCCTGCTGATGGGCAGACAACACACACAGGGAATTTCCATTCAGAGAACAGATCAAAGAGAAAATTGCTTGTGCTCTATTTTTGAAGTTACACGATGTTTTGAAAAGTAAAATCTTTATCTGATCCATGAGCTTTTTCTGATGTTCTAGCAAATATCAGGTAAAACGTTATTCATCATAGTATAACTTTTCTGTCTGGCTTCAGCAGAACTCAGGTCTATACCTGAAGTTCTGGTACTTATTATTATTATTATTATCAACAATAATACATAATAATTATTATCAACAATAATACACAGATAATCTATTGCAAATGTATCTGTCCAGTTTACCGAGATGGCAAAAACTGTAATCTTTAGAAAATTAGAAAGATTATGTTATAATTTTTCTTTAGTGCTTGCTAGAGAAATATGTTGTACAGTTTTTCTCCTGGACATTACTGTTCATGCTTCCGTTTTCTGCTGTGAGACTTTAGAGGTTCATGAGAGCCCTGTTAACAAAATTGATACAGACAGCTTTCATATTTTGAGATAACTTGAGTTCTTCTATTTCTGTATTTTCCTCTTCATCACTGTGTCCTGTTCCTACTCTGCCTAGAGTGACATTTAGATGAAAATGGTGTTTTGAAATACAGGGAATGATCTTTTTAATTCTTTTGAATATCAATAGTACTGGAATTCACTTCTTAAAAAAGAACCAACACAAAAACTGCTAAGACCCATGTCATAATGCTGCTTTCCTCACAATTAAGAAAAAGCCATGTCACTGATTCATTGATTACATCCTTGCCTGGCAGACAATGCACAAAATTGGCCGCTCTTTTTGTGTCTCCTAACCAGTCTTTTCTGGGGAGGTGCTTTCCTTCTTTTACTGAAATGGAGCCTTTCCTTGTGAATGGTACCTGACTGACAGCCTTGAGAGCTCCATTTCTCTTCATACAGAGAGCAAATTCACAGTCAAAATTTGTAGTGTGAGATTGCCCATAGCGACCTGCACACCATGCCCATGCTGGCTCAGTGGAAGTCTCCACTTTGGATCACGTGCTAGTTAAGTTTGCGAGTGACTTTTTCCCTAATGAATCTGACAGCTGAAATGCAACTAGTATACATTCCATTAATTTTTGTGATATGATGTCAATATCCCAGGAACTACGTTGAAACTACCAGTTTATTTCACATAGAGTTGGTGATGGATTTTTCTTTGGTACCCTCAAAATCCTTTCAATCTAAGCCCTGTCTTTGGCATATTATTTCTATATGAATAATCATTCTGGTACAAGGAGTAACACCATTTAACATGTCTTTGTTCTAGGCAACCAAAACCCCACATTTGTGCTCTGATGATCCTCTCTCTGTATTATGTCACAAATCCATGCATCTATGCACCCATAGCAATTCTGGGCTCACATGGACTCATTTTCTTCTCTCTCCTCAAAGGCTGTTAGACAGCCAGAAGTTTGTTTTAGACCCTAGGCAGAACTGATTTCATATAACCAGTGTCACATGCCCTTTAAAACTGGTGTTTTTCAGGTGCTTTTGTGTGCACCAGAGACCCTAGGTTTAATTTATCTCTTTGGCAAACAGCACAACCAGTCCTTTCCAAAGAGTGAAGGTGCCTATGAGACTCAGTAAAAACAAATGAAAATCAGACATCCCAATCTGACCTCAGTAAGGAGACAATGCAGAAAAGCTATGGCAAAAATAACAGCTGAAGACAAGAGGAACTGTGCTAGAACGCTTCTTCACCAGGCCACAGCAAGATGTATTAGAAACTTCACGGCACCCTGTTAGCAGCGGGCTCGGTGAGGCTGTACCGGACCGCCCCCGCCCGCTCCCCGCCAGCCCCTGGACAGCTCCCGCGGGAGCGGCGCGACGGCAGCGCGGTGCGAGCAGGGAGCGGTGGGCTGAGGGTGGGCAACCGCCAATAAACCCTGCTGGAGACATCTACACAACAGAAGGAGATCTGTTATTAAATATAATGAACCGCATTGTCTTACAAGCTGGAGAAGGAGGAATGTAAATCTAATTTTTCTGTGTCCCACTCTTCATTACCATTTTGGGAAGAGTAAGAAGCTACAGCTCTCCTGCCTCTTTTCTAATCCTCTCGTTCTCACTCACTATTGCATAAAGTGCCATAAACCTAATCCTGTGAAGTTTTATGTCCTTGCAGTAGCAAATCCTAAAAGCAGAAGGCACACTTGTTTATACATCCCTCTCCTTGAGCTGCTTCCCAAGCCTGTTCCACCATTCCTAAAGTCATGCCAGCTCTCTTCATCTTCCTACTGCAAAACTCAGCACAAGGTGGGGACAGATGGGTACAAAATACAACTATATTGCAAAGCAAACATGTTTATTGCAGCCACAGATACAGGAAAAGCAATGCTAAAACTATAATTTTCATTTATTCATTCAGTTTTAGGTTAAGATGGGGTTTTATGAACTAAGTAGCCCAAATTAGGCTACAGAGACATTTCAAACAGCTTGGAGATTTTAAGGTGTTATATACATCCAGAGTTCTTTGAACCTCTTGGGTTGAAAACGTTTACTGCAGAATGCTAGTAACTTTTTAGTGTGCTTTATGCTGAGCTGTAGGTGTCATAAAAAAGAACTTGAGATGAAGAGCATAGTTTATTCTGGCATGCGCAACGAAGGCAAGGCAGCTCCCTTGGGATGCTGTTGTGGTTTTAAGGCCACCTGGCAACTAAGCACCACACAGCCTCTTGTTCTCTCCTCCCCTGCAGTGGGATGGGGAGAAGAATCAGGAGAACAAAAGGTAAAAACCTCGTGGGCTGAGAAAAGGACAGGGAGGGTTCACTCACCACGTCTGACCATGGGGGAACTTCCAGCAGTTACTTACAGGAGCCACCCTCCCCTGCTACCAAAAAACCCACCACACAAAACCACAACAGATGCCAGTATAACTGGTGTGTACTTACTCTAAAAGCAGCTGATATAACTCTCTGCACAAAGGCCTGCAAACATATCTCTCTCAATTTACTTACTTGCTCTTCCTTCTGCTCTCCACAGCATCCTCATCCCTACAAAGCTGCAACACCAAATCCAGCTGGGCATGAGACGCTAAGTGCTATTCACACAAGAATCATCATGGTCGCTGCTTCTTTCAGCTGCTGGATAGCAGCTCAAAACCCACCTCCTAGCTGCTACTGGATTTCGTGAGGGAAATCACTTGTTAGTTTGATTCTGTCTCATTCTAGAATCTATATTTTTCCCCATAAGCATATCAAAATATGCTGTGAGGAAAAAAACCCAGCAGTATCATCCCTGAAAAACAGAATATGGAGCAGACCAGAAGAAGTTGTATCATGAGACATTTCCCAGAACATTAAACTCAGTGCAAAACTTTGCACTGATTGGCAAGCAAGGTACTGAAGCCAATATAGGAAGCCAGCATGGCGTGGCAGTTTCTGTACAGTTAAGCATTGCAGTAAGAGGTAACAAGCCAGCCTTGTGTAACTTCTCCATCAAGACAAGCCCAAAGGACATCAAGGAGGAGTACAAAGTAGTACATAGATATGGCTGGAGAAGAGTAGCTTGCAGTTTCTTATCACAACCAATTACACAAAGTCCTGTTATTTAGCAGGAATCAAGACAAAATCTAGGCTGTGAGACATGTTGGTCAGAAAAGAGGAAATAGTACTGGATCCTTTAAAGGCAGTTGGGAGACAACTACCTTAGAGTTACCCTAAAGACTATTATCCTAGATGTGGATCACCAGCTTCTAAAGGAAACACTAACTTTTAAAGGAAAAATAGATACCTTGTCAAAAGTGATGACACAATCTACCACAGTCCTTTCCCCAGCACTCTTTTCACTCTGGCCATACAGTATTCTGGCTCCCTAAAGTGATCCTGCACTGTCAGCTGGGTACTTTCTGTCCCAAGTTACTGTGAAGTGTTGCTGCCTGGTATCACTTTCATTTCAAAATCTGTTGCATTTTAGTACCAAGGAACCAAAGAGCATCACCTTAGCTTAATTTTGGGGAAAAAAAGTCTATACAAATGATGTGATTATCACTATCTTTAAATGCACTGCGTTTTCCCTGATTTTCCTAAACAAATTTATTCCAAATAAAAATACTTGAAATTTAATTCACAATGTATAAAGAATACGGTAACAGTCACTCCTGAGCATATTTATTATGCCAATTCAGTCACTAGGCAGTCTTTATGGTTATATTTCAGGGGCAATTAATAATTTACTGACCTTTTCTGTAACTAGAAAATCTTCAGGTTGCTCATGATTTCCATTAATTTGTCAATTAACCTTACTCAAAAATCTCTTCTGTACCTTACAAAAAGTGCCCTATATCTTGATGATAAACGTCCCTGAGAAAATTTAAGATTCCACATTCAAAACATGAGCTGGGTAGAGCCTCATTGTTACTCTGAATTAATTAATTACATCAGGAATATGGGCCAAAGAAGCTATGGGGTGGCTTCTGTTAGAAAGAAATTAAAATAAGCAAAATTAAGTGAACAATAGATACCATTAAAGTTTTTCCTTTCTGAGCTGCAGAAACCTCATCCAAGGCCTTATTCCTAAGAAGAAAACAGGGTACTGTCAAGTTTATTGGCTTGCTGTGGAGTTTAAAGTTATTTAATCTTATGACAGTCATAAAACATAACTCCAGAGGGAGTAAAAAGGTAAATAAAGAGTTTGGATTTAAATCCTTCTCTGTTTTCTTTGCCTTTATGCTTTGACTCTAGAGCAACTGGCTCAGCAACTCCATCTCCCTTGTTTGTCTCCTAAAATATTTCTAGTTCAAATATCCAAACATATGAACTAGATGCTCAGTTCTCACAGTCATTGTGGGAATTGAACTCAGAAGTATTTGGTGGAATCAAGCAGAAGCATATGTTAACGCAGCAATGTGGAAAACAGAAAATACTAGATGTTATTTACCTACCTCTCAGTTCCAAATGGCACATAGCAAAAATCTGAGCAGATATCTTCAGAATATGAGAAAAGTTACGAGTTCTTGAGCCCCCAATATAGGTTGCTGTTCATCTTTTTTTTCTTGTACTCTACGTATACATGCCCCAAGAAAGAAAAGAATGACGCAGTCAGAATTAGAACAGAAATTATCAATTATCTGTTGATCATAAAAACTAAACAAAAGAAACTCTCCAGTTAACTTCATAATGTCTTAACAAAGCTGCTCACTCCTTTTTAAATTTTCTTTCATTCATAAATATCCATCCTTTTATTTTTTTTTTTTTCTTTTTTTTAATAAACAGGTGGACAGCCCTGGCAGAAGCAGCATGGCATACAAATCCATACTTTCTCCTCTGTGCTCTTTGACACGTTTGATCACTGCAATTTTATACTGCCTGCTATAAATACTGTATTCATTAATTAGTTAGGGAAAAAGTCACTCTTTTTTACCCCTGTATTTTTAAACTCCTAATAAAAATGTAACAGAACGAAGAACAAGATACTACAATTGCATTTTCATGTATTTTCTGTAACAGACATCCCATTCTTCTCTTGCATCCCACTACTAACAGTTCATTTGAGCATAAAGGAATGGCATACATCTCTCTGTTTGTCAAAGGAGCTCCATTTACATTTCCATGGTGACATACACAGCTCTGTTCTTTGTTACTCAGGAGTAAAATGTGCAGGATCTCTGCCACATACTAGAAATGCCAGTAGATGCAATTTTAATTGCAAAAAGTCCTTCTCCCCTTTAATTCTATTATTTCCATCTTGCTCACTTGCCAACTGTCTTGGCATTCCTGGCTGTTTCACAGCACCCAACTTCTAACTGAGAGGGCAGGAAGCACAGCCTTCTCCTAGGCATTTGGTACAGGTCCAAATCCCGCCATCCTCACTTTTTACTAAATTCTTGTTCTTACACAATTCCCATTAACTGATGTGAGAATTTTGACTGCATAAACATGGAGTCAGCTTGTTCAGATCCGGCCCAGTGTCTGCAAAGCATAGCGCTCCAGTTCTCATCAATAGGCCTGTTTAAGTGAGCAGGAACCACTGCACGTGAATGCAACCTGCAGAATAAGGCTTCAAGAGTTCAATCAGTGCCTTCCTCCGGAAAGAAAATTTCCCATCCTTTGACCTGACATGTTTGATTACACTGGCCTATGGAGTGGAAATAGGAGATACATTGCAAATACAGAATCTATTTCTGCCCCTCAGTAATAAATCATATTTCTCCATCGAGGCAATAAGACAATAAAATGTTGGCTTGATTTTTCATGGCTCACCCAAGTTACAGACTACAGAAAAAAATACTGGGCCAGATTCTCACCTGGCAGAGCCAACACAGATCCAGAAAAGAACCCAGCCCATTCTTTTTAAAGCCTTGTCACGGTCATTCTTTTCAATATCACTTTTCTTCTTCCTTGCAAGGCAAATGCAATAGTCCCTTTCTCTAATAAAGCTCCACAGTTCCCTGCAGTTTCAGAGGGAGTGAAACCTGACTCCTGTTGCCAGCCTCAAAAATCAAATCAATCATGTGCACATCTTAACGCATGTTTTGTACAAATTCCCCACGGCAAAAGCACAAAGAATGTAAAATACCATAAAATAAATATTTAAAAAGCTAAATAAGACAAATGGATTTTTCATTTTGACCTAAAAATAGACAGCATTTTGCAGTTATAAAACATAAAAGAATCCCATTTCACAGTTGTGGGGACCAGTGAATAAGTGGGTAGGGTCCATTAGGTACTGTCCATACATGTGGACGACCTAAAAGCCTTTTAGAAGCTGAAAAACGTCTCTTGATTAAGTGTTCAAAAGACAGAACCAAGACATGCAAACCCTTGTAAGCTGGGATCAAACTTTAAAGTCAAACCTTTTATTATGGCAGGTCAATTAGGTTCTTTTCAAACCAGGCTAATATAATAGAAAAAAATTTTCATCTGTGAAGCTATTTTCAGGACCTGATAAGGCTATGCTCAAAGGTAACATCAAAGGCGGGATGTTGGAATATTCACAAATAAAAGAAATCCAGACACAATCAAATCAAGATTAAAGTTTCAGAAACTACTTTGAAAAAAAAGTCTTCTGCTTTACAGAGACTGAAATACAGCAAAGATTTT
>VZTO01021917.1:0-15448 GCA_013400615.1 Syrrhaptes paradoxus | reverse complement strand
TTTTTTTTTTCATTTCAAGTTTGTCAAAGAAGATTCATTCTACTGAAAACTCTTAAGTATCGTGCTTAATTTTAAGTGCTAAAACACAGGTTATAGATGTGTTTTCTATAAAAATAGAAGAAATAAGTTCATATGCAAGAAGCACAGTAGACACTAACTGCTAAAAAAGCTAGAGAAAAAAAGTATCTGTCAATTTATCCTGATAATCCCTGCCAAAGAGCAAGGAGTTGAGTGTTATGTCAGTTTAAATCAGAAATATACTACTCCATTAAATAGATCGAAGTATTCAAAGCACCCTAAAGGAAGCTTGCTAGGCCATGAATAAACTAAATTTCATTTCATCATTTCACTGATACCTAGCATATCCTACTTCAATGAAGCTAAAGTAACTTCCTTTTAGGAATCCTACCTTATCACAAGTGCTTATTATTCTTTCAGTCAAAGACAATCCTCTATATGCAAGATCTTTGGTGTTGGGTTGTTCATGAGGGAAGGAAATTAAACCATAATTTCTAGAGAACATTCTAACAGTCTCCATCAGTTTACATCATTTCTGCAGGACCCTCCTCAGGGTCTCCTTCCTATTGCAAGTCTACCTGGGTGAGGGAATCCCTCTGTTATTGCCTTAAATCCTTTTCTGTAGGAAATTCTCATCAGCACCAGCAAACAATTGTCTGCATAAGACTGGTGTAGTTCAGTAGACATGTAAAACAATGCAACTGAAGAAGAAATAAGTTGCAAGAAGAAATGTGTATTTTGTTAGTTCCACTGTTTTGGCTACATAATGAGCAGTTCAAAAAATTACTCTTCTGTGACATTTATGTGGATTTCCAGCTCTCACTTTTTTCCCCCATTGTTTATAGTTAAAGACCCTACATGCACACTCTCGTACAGCATTGGATGAATAATATCGATTTGATCAACAAAACATTTATACCAATCTTTTCCACTATTAAAAACAACAGCATTTCATTAAAAAAAGAAAAAATAAACACCCTCTCTCCATAGTTCCATAGTAATTCACTAATAATACAGTAGATGTCAGTAAATATCAAGGAAATAATTTAGGTCAATATTGGTTGATTGTATATAGTAAGTAGGGCTAACACAAACATTTGACCAAAACTGGTTTAATCTTTATTAATTACAAAGCACCAGAAGTTTCCCGTAGGTAGCAACAGACAGGATTTCTATCTTCAAAGACTTCTGTTAGATAATCAGTTCTTGCACTGCACTCATCTAAGGCAAAAACTTGTTAGTAAGCATTTTAAGTATTCTTTCCAGAGTAGCTCAGAAATATAAGAATTATCCTCCTATATTTCATGAATGCCTTTGAAAATTCTACCATTCAATCTCTAATCACCTAGCTGTGAAACCACGCCGAGACTAAATTTATAACCCAAGAATGCAACACATCCTACAGCCTTGATGAGAATTTAAGAACTCAAATTTAGAGTTCATGTTACTGCTTAGAAAGACTCGCACATTGTATCAACATGTGATTGTCATAGCCTTACCCCGGCTGGCAGAAAAACACAACCGCCGCTCACTCACTCCCCCCTTCTCCCCTCCCAGGGATGGGGAAGAGAATTAAAGGGGTAAAAGGAAATGTTATCAGCCTTCTTCTCAGCAGAACTCCAAAACATAGCCTCATGCTAGCTTCTGTAAAGAAAGTTAACTCTGTCCCAGCTGAAACCAGGACAGTGACAAAGGTCTTATGCATGTATTCTCTCATTAGCATGAAAACTAATTAATATCTGCAGTAGATCTGAATACTGAAAAGCTCTCGCTTCTTGACAAATTTACCTTCATTTTTTCTAAATTGGCCTCTTCTGCCATTTGCACAGCTTGTTTAACTTGCTCAACAGCATTAGATTCTCTTTGCTGCATCTCTTTCATGTTTTGCCTCACTGAAACAAGTGCATCCATCAAGTCATCTCGTTCTCTGCATAGAAATAAAAACCAGATATTTCTTCTATATTTTTTCTCAAGAGAAAAAAAGACCAATAGGTATTATCAAATATAAAATGTTAACAGAAGAAAGACATAAGGGTGGTAAGTGAAGCACGACTAAAACCAGCATGGGTTAAGAGTGAAAGACAGCATAATGCTAGCTTGGCAGATACCAAAAATATCCTTTGCTTGATGACCAGTCCTTCACTTCAGAAGGATGGACCATTAGTGAAACTGCCAGTAATGACAGCAGAGCTCAAGTCACAAACGTACTGAAGCTGAGCAACATTCTGTTGGCATGACAAAATGGGGATCCATGCTAAAAAAAACCAAAAACCAAGCAAACACAAACCAAAAAAGGGCAAGTTTCTGAAAAAAACAGGTCAAAGCAATACAAAGTTACACTGTCATTAAATGTAAAATAGGGAGAAAAAAATAAAAGGAAGGGTTAGGTTCAAAAAGTAATTCAGGTCACTAAGTATATCAAATGAAAAATCAAGAGCCCTTTGCTGCAAACTGGAATTAAACTATAAAGCTTCTGGATTCTACACTGCCTCTGAACTTTTGTTAACTAAGAAAATGAGATCTATACCAAACAGTGAAGCACAGTGAGTAAACCTCTATTATTTCACCTTTTCATTATTATGACATGTGAAAACTTTTAAATTACGAGTATAACTGTCTGTGTTTCAGGTACAACTACAGATTCTGGCTGAAAACTGTTGTGTCTGGGTTTGGGGTTTTCTTCATGTTGTGTGGAATGGTAACACAGTTGTATTTGCCAGAGAACTAACAGTCATATTTTGAAATTTCATTTCAATAAGATTTGGAAAAAGTCCTTTTGAAAATCCCTACTCAGATATCTTTGTTTTTAATAAGTTGCAACAGAAAAGATGCAGCTTTCAGATTTTGTTCAATGTCAAACTGAAATAACTGTTTAAGAAAGATAAATAGGTCAGTTCAAATTTTTATTTCAAACTGCACTATAACGTAAGATGACAAGAATGTTCTGATTTATAGTTTCTTCATATTTTCCAATGTCTGTGACAAATAATCACTTTTGAAACATGACTTTTCAGCAACAGAGAGCTTTCCCAGAAAATTATTGGACGTGACAATAGAAAAATACATAAATCCTGGCAACAGCCATCTAATGCATAAAGATAATATCAATTTGACAGACTACATGTACTATGTCCTTTTAGTCTTCTTGCTTCTGATTGACCCACTACCTTATCTCCAGCAGGTTCATTCTAAAACTTCAGAAATCCTAGGAAGCTTCAGACACCTGACAATAAATAGATGTCCATTTCACAAACTTTGAAAAAGCTACAGCATCTTATCATTATTACTAGCAAGTAAAAAAAGGAGAGATTTTTGAAGATCATTTATTAGCAGAATTTCTTAAGAAAAAAATATTTTAATGCTGTTGTGATTTCTGAGTTATATATATTATATTCAGCCTGTATAGCTAGTTGTTACATAATTTAAATAAAAGCTACAATTCCATTAATTTTTACTCAAAGGAACTTTTTTCCCCTGACTTATTGTAGTTAGGGAGCAGCAATGCATCCTGTCCCAAACATCTGACCTACTAAGCAAATTCAAGGGAAAAAAACAAGGATTCCACTGCTGATATAACCTAAAAATTCCTCAAATGTAAGGAGAATAAAGTGGAGCCAGAAAAACTTCTAACTACAGAAAGATAAGGAACTTTTGCAGGAAAAAAATCAATCAAAATATATGGACTTCCACAATATTTGTTCCAACAGAGTGAAGGGTTTGTTTGTACAAAAATTGCAGGAAACAGACCATCTTGGTTTTGAACCACTGGCTAGAAGCCAAACACCACAACAACCACTTGCTCATCCTCTCCCCTCCCCAATCCCGGGGATGGGCAAGAGAATTAAAGTGGTAAAGGGAAAAGAAACTCGTGGGTTGAGATAAGAACAATTTAATAATTAAATTACAACAAATTGGAAATAATAATGATGATAATAATAATAGTAGCACTACATAATAATATACAAATGAGTGATATACAGTAAACTGCTCACCACCTGATGACCAAGGCTCAGCCTGTTCCCAGCTAATGATCCTGGATCAAGGAGAGTCCCGAAATTGTAAACCCGGAAAGGAGATAAGAACACTGGACATGACTTGCATGATATAGAATATACCATTGGCCAATTTGTGGCTCAATCCTAAACTAAGGTCCAATCCTACGCTAGTAACCAGGACTGTGCTCCTTCCCAGCTTCTCCAGCCCCTGCGGACACTGGCACAGCAGAGAAGCTGAAAAGTCCTTGACTGTCCTGGCAGCAGCTATAAACATCAGTATGTTATCAGCCTTCTCAGCACAAATCCAAAACACAGCTTTACTAGCTGCTATGAAGGAAATTAACTCTGTCCCAACCAAAAGCAGGATACAGACTATGACAAGTCTGACTATCTGAACAGGTTAAGGCATCATAACTACAAGGTAATGACTAACATTCCTTCCCAGTTGAAATAAGTAGCATAACTACCATGGATTTCGAAGTGGCTGGGAACTAATATTCTGCCATTGATTTCAGCATTGTAACTTCAACTTGTGAGTCCATTGCTCCATAAACACCCATCTATGAATGCAACCCAACCCACTGAGACTTATACAGTTTAATGTAAACCACTGTACTTTCAATGAGAAAGTAAATGCCCCCACAAACTTACTTTGTTATCCTCTCAATGGTCTGCATGTGAACATTAGAATGAGTCTGTGCAAGAACTGCCTCATCCTGTGCACATTTGAGACACAGACCACCAACCCGGCTAGAATTCGTGGCTGAAACTAGGGACTTTTGGTGTTTTAGCCTTCCTTCCAAATCTTTACACGTCTTCCGAGATTCTGAAAGGTCTTTTCTAGAAAGAATAAATAAAAAATATTATTTGAGCAATCAAACATTTCTACAAGTTATATTTGTATGCAATATATAATTACAGATGCAACCTAAAAAAACCTGGAAGAATCCCCATAATTAATGTTATTTCACACATTTCAGTAGGCTAAGGAAGACTTTAGCAGAGGAATAACAGTTGAATTGCCCAATCAAAATTAATAATAGAAAAAACAAAATTATATTAATTTGTTCTTTCCCTCTATAATATCAGAAGATAGTGAAGTTACATGCAAAATTATTAGATAAAACTTGTAGGCTTATATATTGTCTGAACAGAATAACGAATTAAGTAGCAAGAAACACCATGAGCTGTATAAATATTTCAATACCCTATCTAACTTTTTTCCTGTTGTTCTTATAAATAATATCACTAATTTCACATTTCTTCTCTACTCTCAAATTAACTGTAAAGTTACAATAAAAAGTAAAAGTCCCCTATTCTCCCTAGACAAAATCCAGATGTATTCAGGACATTTGCTCTCATCCAGCAATACACACAAACTTGAGGTCAATCATGTCTCCAGAAAAACAGGGCAAGTTCTTTCACTTGTCTCTGAAATTTTTACCAGGTGCTCTGAAGAATTTTCTCCAGAATTTCCAAGCATCTGTCAGGCCGGGGAGAGCACAAGCTGCAGGAATGCTGACATCAGGAAGTTCCAGACAAACGCACACTGTGCACATATAGATCAACTTGACAAATTTTGCAATGAATCCAAAGCTTTTGGTTTGTTATGCAGGCCATCTGGGCAGCATACACATAGTAAGTCTGACACGTTCTGGTTGCATTGGATTTACTGTACACATAATATATACACTGCATGCATGCTTATTTCCATCTGGGAAATCTGTGCACTTTTTCCAATTCTAGTAGTTCGTCTATTAAATATAATCCACTATAACCTGAACAGAATTTGCTCCAAATATATCCTTAGACAGTCATGGTACAACAGACCTATTGTTGGGAAATCTTAGGCAGAAATCACTGAGTCCTATGTAAATTCATGTTTCAAATTAAAAACAAGGATAGTCCCACTGAAAGCGATGTAATTTCTCACTTTAATTAAAATATAGTAAATGCTCAAGTGCTTTGCAGAACTTACAGTATGAAAGATCATGCCCCTTAGGAGATATCAAGAAGCTGAATAATGCACTTTTGGAAATTTTCAGACTATTTGAGCCTCTAATATTTATTCCTGAGTGCATATAACACTTCCAGCCAAGGTGGGGGGTGAAAATTGGATTACAAAGCTGAAATTTAAGATCCTCCCTTACTTTCACTGGCACAAATGGCTTTGCACATTGTGCTGGTTTTGGCTGGGGTAGAGTTAATTTTCTTCACAGTAGCTAGTATGCGGCTGTGTTTTGGATTTGTGCTGAAAACAGTGTTGATAACACAGGGATGTTTTCATTGTTGCTGAGCAGTGCTCACACAGAGCCAAGGCCTTTTCTGCCCCTCACACCCCCCCACCAGCCAGTGGGCACAAGAAGCTGGGAGGGGACACAGCTGGGACAGCTGACCTCAACTGACCAAAGGGATATTCCATACCATATGGGGTCATGCTCAGCACATAAAGCTGGGGGAAGGAAAAGGGGGACGTCACACACACACACAGACACACACACACACACTTCCTTTAATATTTTGAGAACTTATTTTGAAATATTTTTGTGCTTAAAGATATGCAGGTTACATGACTGGAAACAATGCCCACATGCTTCAAAACTAATATTTTCCTGCTCCAAATTCATTATGTGGCCTAAATTAGTTCGACACTTAAGATTTCTAAAACTTGCAATACAAAATATTATTAGAAGAAATGTAATTATGGAAGAGCTCACACAAGTTAAAATTTTAACTTCTTTTTTTTTTTCTTTGATTGGTCTGCCTTAACAGACTCAATATTTCTATAAAGAAAGAGAGTAAAAAGGATAAAGACATTTTATAAGATGTAATTTCTATAAATAAAGTAATTCCACTGAATTTATAAAAATATATATTGCTACTGTTGCAACATAATAGCAGTACATTCAATTTTGCCACATTCATATCTGAGAAAATTCCAGGTAAAACCAGCTTCCAGGGACACTATCAGAAAATACAACATTCAGACATACTCTTACTTAAATTAAGAGTAGTTCATGTTTCTATAAAGTGAAAATTTATTAACAATTTTAAGAAAAAAAGATATTTCACTTTACCTTAGAGACTGTATTTGAGCGTCAAGGACATCAACATTTTCTTGATAAAGACGTTTTAGTTTCTCCTTTAGAAAAGATGGGAGAAAAGAAGGGTCTTTTGCCTTCTTCCTAATATTGTCTTTACAAATAAATCTAGACATTAGCTACATTCATTCCTTTCCTCTGAATATATAAACTTGTTGAAACACTAGTGTCAGAGAAATCTAAATACTTCATACTCATGAAAGTCTACAAAATGTACAACTCTCCCATTTTCTTATTTCTGTACATCTTGCCAGATCTCATATGGTAAATTGCTCCAGCTTCAACTGCAGCCATCTACAACGATTTACAAAGATAGATGATATCATCTCAGGTTTGCTCTTACTCTCCCACAAGTCAGCAGAAATAAAAGAAGAACTCTGAAGAACTTCAGGCAGACAGGTGTATTGGGTCTGGCTGATATGGAGTTAATTTCCCCATAGCAGCCTTCAGAGTGCTGTGTGTTGCACCAGCTAGAAAGGTGTCGGTAACACCAGTGTTTTGGTTACAGCTGAGCAGTGCTCCCACAGCATCCCAGCTGTCTCCCCAGCATCCCCACCCCCAGTAGGCTCAGGGCCACAGGACTGGGCAGGATCTTTGGAGGGGACATAGCCAGGACAGCTGACCCAAATTGACCAAGGGGATATTCCATATCATATGATGTCTGCTCAGCAATAAAAGCTAAGGGAAAGGAGGAGCAGGGGGGCATTAGTTTTTATGATGTTTGTTTCCCGGAGAAACCACTATGCATATTGAAGCCCTGCTTCCCAGGAAGTAGCCAGACATCGCTTACTGATGGGAAGTAGAGAATAATATCTTTGTTTTCTTTTGCTCCCATGCGTGGCCTTGGCTTTTTGCTTTATTAAACTACTTTTATCTTGACCCATGAGTTTTTTCATCTTATTTTCTTCCCCCTTGTTCTGCTGAGGAGGTGAGTGATAGTGTGGCCTGGTGGGCACCTGGCATCCAGTCAAGGTTAACCCACAACAACAGGCTATTTATAATACAGTGAGTTACTCTTATTACCTAGTGAAGAACCAGATGTATAAATTAAAGACACCAATGTTAAAAACAATGGTGATAACAAAACAAATAAAACACCAGAAATTTAGCTCACTGACATTTAGAAAGAAGCCACAGTCAATACTATTCTCTTGCATACAACAGATGAAGAAAAAGTGCAATTACTCTAAAAACTAGCCTTCAAACAATTGCAGGCACTAGGTTTTCAGCTTTAGATGAGGCACAAGAACACATTTTACTAGGAAAATTGATCAATACACATAATTATATTGAAGAATTAAAGTACCCATTAAATTCCACAGCACACGTATGCATATGGATAAAATACATCAAAACTTCCAGTTAACCATGTTTTTCACAAAAGATGGCAATGCTACTCCATTAATTTAGAGGAAAAAAAAATAAGAATATCTTCTCAAACTAAAAACACAGAATAGCAACACTATTGGCTTTGAATCCCCAGGGCTCCTCTGTAACAGTAAAAGCGCAAAATGTGTAATTCAGCTTAGGGAAAACTGACCACATGAAGTGACTTTTGTACCTTACTGAGCTTGTGCTGCTCCAGGAGCAGAAAGACCCATTGCAAAAGAGCTTGCTTGGAGGGCTACCTAAATTACACCATCTGGTTCCCATTTGCTTATTCAGGTGTTACTACCAAGAATCTCCAAAGTACAGTGAAGCCATCACTGACAGGATGTTCTCAAAAGAAGGCTTATCTCTGGGAAGTCAATGTCTGCAGATACAACTTGCCATCTATGTCTAAATGGATACTAATATTAATTAGGGTATAATGAGAAGATGAGGTTTAAGAGAATAAAATTTGACCTCAGATTAAGGTTCAGTCAACCAAAACTCCTCCTGTACGTCTGTTACAAAATTAATCATCAGAACTACAGTAACAACGAAGCACCAAAAGGTCTTGCAAAGGTATGACTCTGGAAAGAAAGTTAATACCAACCAGTTCTATAGGCCATTTTATTATTTCTTCAACAGCTGCTGTAGCAAAAGCCTGATCTCTGTTGCGTGCTGGTGATGATGTGACAGGCTGATGCATGCTACGGTCATTACTATGTACAGGCCAGGACTTCTGAGTATTTGCCTAAAATAAAAAGATTCTTGTTGCAGTTACAATTATGTAGGCCGTTTTTTTAAACAAATTATAATTATATAAGTATTGAATATTATAATTTTAATTACAGTAGAATATAAGAACCAATAAAAAAGTTAATCAGGTGAGCAACCTATGATAATGATGTCATCCACAGAAATCCAATGTTTACAAACTCTCATTAAATTTTGAATAAAATTCAGTTTGTGGATTACCCTTTATATAGCTTTCCTTAAAAAGAATCAGATCCCTGAACATTGATTAAAACAGAAAAATAAAAACTTACCGAGGCATCTAGAAGAGTTTGTTCTCTCAATGTATGTTCCGCAGTTAAAAATTTCAGTTTCTGCTGGAGTTCCTCATTTTCAAGTACAACTACTTTTATTCGATCTTTCATCCCAGCCAATTCCTCCTATAGGATACAGGTACTGCATGTATAAGGCTCCTTGAGAAGGCTATAAACATTTAAATACATCTTGAAAACAAAAGTTTCAATTAACATTCTCAACTATTTTAACCCTTTTAGAGAGAGTAAGAATACTCAAATGAGATTTTATATTTTTTTAGTTCGAATTTCCATATAACTTCTTAAGAAAATTCCTGACTTTTGTTTGTAATAGGATGTAAAAACATCTTTGAAGACCCTCAAACACTACATAGGCACCAAGACGCACGGTAAGGCTCTGTTTTGGTCAGTGCAACAACCAATCTCAGGACTAGGTATAAGCTGTTTTTTGAAGCAGTTCTTCATATTTAGGCGACCAGGGTTTTAGCAGGCAAAATATGTTGTCTAATACCTTGCAAAATTTCACTTCTGCTTCTAAATGGTTAATGTACTGTGACTGATCATTGATTATAGGAACGAGATCAGAAATGGCTGGTAAGTCTCCAGTAGCAGCTTCTGGGGGTGTCTGAAGGAAGTAAAAAACAACAATGTGTTATTTTCCAGTTTTCCATTTATTGTAATAAGATTTTGCTTGCACACAGAGTACTATGTACAGTTAATAAAAAGTCACCAAGTACTAAATCATGAGGAAGAGAGAAACAGCAACAACTTAAATTCTTCAATACAAAAAGTAAAAATGTCACTTCTATCAAAACGTACAGCTGCTTGATCATGCACATCTATGAAGCAGGATTAAATCATATCCACAAACCGATTTGTAAATGAAATTTATACCACTATTTAAGTGTATCATCCATTTTAGACAAACGTAAGGGGGTATTTTTTTCTCTGTGGAATTAATATAAAAATCCCTTGAATTTTAATTAGTTGTGGATGTGCATCAAACACAACTCATCTAAATGTTCGTTAACAAAACAACTATTTCCGCAATTTTCATACCTCCATAGAAACACAGGAGAATATGTAATGGATTACATTTATCAAAGAACTTGAGTACTGGTATTTTAAAAGACAATTCTAAAAAGCCTTTCTGAATACCCTATAAATAGGTAAAATTTTTGATAGCCTAACAAATAACCAGTTAAAGAAGGTAATGAAGGGAGTCCTTGCCCATTCAAGATAAACAATCACATCTATGCCTTGCTCAGCAAGATTTAAACAGGGATTAAACTTTTTACAAAACGTGAAAAACACAATCACTATATCTTTTCAGTATTTACTCCTAAGAATACAGTAAAGATAGAGAATGCAAGCTAATATTACTAAAATGCCCTTAAAATAATAAATTAAATAGTTTCCTGAAAACTAAAGCCTCTCTTGATACTAATAGCAAGAAACAATCCTTGTCAGTCTAATAAAAAGGACTTACTTAGAGTGGATATGAAAATATTTTTTATAGTTTATTTATTTAGTTCTAATGAAATACAACATACTTCAAAATAATTTTAATGGAGCAACAGTATTAAGGATAAATCTGTTAGTCTGCAACAAAACTGCCTTTGAATAATCACAAAAAATATTTGAGTGTTTACTTTCAAATTTAAATAAATCAGCTGCTATCCAATCCTCACTCATCCTCTTTACGTGTTTCAATATTGTTTGACTACCTTAGTTTGATATTTCACTACTGCAAATTTCATCCACTGGAATAACTAAGTATAGTCTAGTGCCTGTTGACATATATTATCTATTTTAATTCCTGAACCTAAAAGAAAGTATATAAATGGAAGCCACAATGTTTTGGTTTGTTGGGTTTTTTAAAATAATTAAGATTAAGACAGTCAAACTGGGAAATGTCTCTAAGTAGAACATACAGCCTCTTAGACAAAAGACGTCTGTGTTTTTCACCAATTTACTGAACAGCTCTACATTTGTAAAAGGGCAAATCTCTCTTGCCATACTCAGGGTATTTCAGTATAATTCAAAGCAAAAGGTTAAGGCTTCTCATAATCTAAGTTTCCTTTCTGTGATCTTTGGGGAATCTGATTCTTCTTATACAAGAAGCATTTCTGCAGTGTCCACTGCAAACCACTGGACAAGCTTGCATTTTACAAGGGTTTAGGGGTTTTTTGGGGGTATGTGCACTTTTGTACTTCCACATTTTTTTGAGCTTTGCACTTGGTCTGTCTTCAGAACACCTTCACGTCCTGGTTAGCAAACAGATGGAAGACAGTTGAAAAGGAGAATAAGGCCATCACTTTACAGAACCCCTCTCACGGGAAACCTCAAGATAAAGAAAGGGGACGATGCCCTATCAATACTGTAAACTCCCATCTTTTCTCTGTTTACTCCTCCACCCTTTAACCCACTCCCTGAAAGCACTATAATGTGTGTTTTAGAAAAAGTATGCCATTTTCTAAATTTTTCCCCTCTACTAAAATTTCCCAACATAAGTGGAAAACTTTGACAAAGATGGATTAAAAGACACTTTCCCTCCCCTCCAAAGGCTAAATACAAATTGAAACTGATTCATGTCATGTCAAGATCAACCAACGATGCACTGTTTCTTTGAGCTACAAAACACTAATTCTATCCTGCACCACTATGAGACAGAAGTACCTGGCAGGACAACCAAACTAAACTCATGGATTTTAGAACACTCAGAAAAGTTGAGCTTTAAATAAGATTTCTCAATGTCAGAAGAGTAGAGCTAGGCTCATTACACGGGCTCAAAGCAACACAGCAGAAACATAGGCTTTAGATTGCTCTGCTGCTACTTCAACTTTGACAGCAAAGAGCTCCTTGTCGTGCTCCGTATAAACCAAAAGTAGTTAGTGGAGGCATCAAAAGATAAAACTGGAACAATGCCTTTGAACTATTTTCCTATAGGGATACTAGCATCTAGCAGTTGCTCTGTAACTGAGCTCTCTATTGCATGTACTTTGGCACAGTTCTGCTGCAAGATGGGTAAATCTGAGAAGCCCATGTAAATGTGTAAACTAACTTTGACAGAGACCACTGCATTTTGGCAGAGAGCTACAAAACCTGTTGTTACCTGAACATCTCTAATCCTCTAAAGAAAAAGCATAGTTGTAGCATAAGAAGACCTCTGAGAATCTTTAGAGTCAAAGGGAAAGACAGGCTACTTTTAGAGAAATTTGTCCATGTAGTCAATCCCAAGTGTTTTCAAAACAAAAATAATTAACTTCTGGTGGAAAGAAAAAGAAGAGAAAGCTGAAAGCAATGCGGGTTGTGACCCACACTGTATGGTCAACAAAAGAGGAGAAAAGTCAAAATCCTGTGTTGTAGATTTATTTTTCTTTCACTATGGTCACAAGCATACCAAGTTCTGGACATGGACTCAGGAATATCCTGTATTTCAGAATATAAAAATTATTCAGTGCTTCTTTTTCTTCCTATATACCAGAAAATTGATCACATCATGCATCCTGTTCATTCAAACAACACAGAAGAAACAAGAAGAAACATACACAGAGCGACATCTTCCTCCTTGATGGAGAGACTTCACTTTCCATTCTTTCTTCACGTTCCAACAAAATTCTAAGTTGATTAACTAGGAAGAGATAAAAACATTATAACAAAAAAAAACCCCACTTTTTTCATTGAAATTAGTGTAATTTCTATCAATTTTTAAATATTTGCTTTCAGAGTAATCTTACCTGCATGACTGTACTGCAGTTCCTGCCAGGCTGCATTCCCACTGTCATCATTACTCCTGTCCACATCGTCACTGCCCTGGTCCACAGAGGACTGGTCAAATCCAGCTTCACCTTCACCCCTTGCAAATTGCCCTTCCTCCAAGACATATTTCAGTTGATGGATGCTTTCACTAGCACGTTCTGAGAAAAAACAAAACAAAACCAAAAAAAACCCCACATAATTAGCCACAATAAACAACATTAAAAAAGTATTTATTGACTGATATTTTGAAATTGAAAAGAAATGGGAGAACTAAAAGCATTCAGTATCTATCTTCACTACTTGTTCTAAATTCACACACTGGAAGCACTAATGCAAGCAGCCAAAACAATTACTGTATGTCATAATTTGCATAAGAAATATTTACTACATTTTCAAAGAAGCAGCTATAAATAACATCTTAGTCTGTCAATACATTAGGACTCTGCAACAGCACAAGTAACCATATACTTGACCCCAAAATAATTCCTAGCATGTGCAGCTTCGATACTTTTCAATGAACCTAAAGCTCAGGCTATATTTCACACAATGTGAAGGATTTGGCACCAAGAACGATATTTTTAAATTCTAATGATGGCACCGCATATGAAAAAGTGATCTATTAACACAACCAAAGCAAAAAAAAAAAGAAAAAGAAAGAGTAAATAAAGTAAAAAGTCATCAAACCAAGCCAACATAAAAGAGTGATTAAATAAAGATGGATGACTTCTGAACAAGTATGAAAAATAAATAACACTCATCTTTCTGGAAAAAGAACCCCACAACAAATACTTCCAGATAAATACAAATATTTTTATGAACCCTTTCAAGAACTAACTGACTTAATGGAGGGTGATACAGTAATGGTCTTTTCTCAATATATTTTTTCTTTTTTTAAAATTTTTTTTTTATTTGGCTGACTTCACAAAAATCAAAACCTTTCCAATCATAAAGGCCATATCACTCTAATATAGCTGAACATTTCCAATATGCCAGAAAATAAATGAGAGATTTGCAGCTGAGAGGTGACAACTGTATTGGGAATCAGAAAATACAGGCTTGGTTTTAGATAATGATACTTTTAGTTCACACTGTAGGACTTCAGGCAACTCACTCATTACTTTCTTTCAACTGCCCATGTACAAAGGGAGACACGTATTTCATTTTTCTTCCCTTTAAGCAATGTACACACTAACTGGAAAAGACAGAGTAGCAACCTAAGTAGCATGGCTTTATGCAAAGCTCAACAGCAAAGAATTTCTAGGTTCTGCTGTAATACCAAGAAAATGACCCACTCATGTCATAGAGCACTCATGCTTGGGGAGACAGTCCTCCATCACGATTCATAGCCACTTCACCAGGAATATATCAAGACATGTTTCTTTTAGATTTCTCCAAAGTAATGCAACAGTCATTTGTGACTACCAGTCAAAACTACCCAGAATCAGAAAACTTTCATTAATAGTTGACAATTACTAACAATTTAAACCAAAACAAAACTCCACACTCGCAAAATCTTACTTGACTTTCAGAAACATAAAATCATAGCTATCTTCTTCATTTAGCCCTGAATTCTTCGGAGGGTTATTCTTCCCAAGGACTACTGCACATAAAACATGGTGTAAGTGCACACAGAAGAGGAACTTCACTCTTGTGAGACAAAGCTTATAAGGTAACAGCTTTGATTGGAACAACTGCTACAACTAGAAAATTGGCAAGCTTTACAGCACATGTCCTTCATTTATTTTTACATGCTACATGTAATCTGTAAATTTATATGATGCATCAATGACCAACTGAAAATATTTTTTTCTCATAGGCAAAAAAAATAATCACAGTTAAGCATTTGCCAGGTAGAATTCAGAAGGAATGCCTCAGAGTACAATATATGCTGCTGGTTATAAGTGTTAATAGCTCCTTTCTTTTAAATTGAAAGGTGAACAGCAGTTCAAGTCAAAAAAACAAAAGCTAGATATCTAGCCTTCACTTTATTTATCTTTTTATCTTGACTGCAGTTGGGAAATATTTTTTTTCCTCACTGTAATGGTTTTCACAGTCCTTTTCAGTCTTTTTCTCTGCTTGGTTGTAACTTATCCATGGCTTATAAAATATAAATTCCCCCCTCCGCCCAAAGCTTTATATTTAACACCATGGATCTCAG
>VZTO01021915.1:0-17037 GCA_013400615.1 Syrrhaptes paradoxus | reverse complement strand
AAATAGATGTTGACAGATAATAGAGTAATATAAGACTGAACAAGCAATCAAAATAGTGCACAATATTTTTCACATGAAATGATTTATTCTGCCAGTGAAAATGACAGTAACTGAGCAAGGTCTGGAAGTCTAGAGGTTGGTTCAAGTTCCCATCAATCAGGGAACAAGATAAGAAGGAATTTTAAACATAGCCATTAGCATGCAGCTAATGAACATGAAGAAGATATGCACAGCTCATTATGCTAAGGAGCCTTTCTTAAGCGTTCCTTCAAAATGTACCAAACCCCGAAATATTTTCAAAAGTGCACTGAACTTTAGAGAGACTTTACATAACAGCTTGATTGGCAAGTAGAACATGCCCCGTTTTTCAAAGAACCCAGCTGGGGCGGGCGGGGGGAGTGTGTGGGAGGGTAGCTTTTCAAACTATGTTCTGTTCCATGATTGCGTCTAGATCATTTGGACATGCAGCGTTTAGAAAATAACATTTACATGCTTCACTGTCTATGCACTGAAAAACTTTTTTGAGCTGGGAGGACAGCTGTAATCAAAGATTGCTCGGTCTATTTACGCATTGTCAGCTGAACCTTTGTTTGCTATCCTATTTTGTGTTGGCTTTTTTGGTGCAATCGAGGATATTTTTTTAGCACAACAAAAAAAAAGCACACCAGAGAAAAATATAAAAACAAACCAAAAAAGCTCAAAGGACAACAGAATCAAAAAAAAAAAAAAAAAAAAAAGAGGAAATAAAAGAAAGTAAGCACCAGCTAGGTTCAGATAGGCTTAGAGCAGAGCTTTGAAAGCTCCTTCAATCAGCTCTACAAGTAATCCTATATCCTTACCTGCAATATAACTTACTCTTTAGGTATTACAGTCCTCCTGAGCAAAGACAGATAATCATGTTGAATTGTGACAAATTATACGGTGGTTTTGAGACGTGAGCAAGCACTCACAAGGGAGTAGGGCAAGACCACTTAAATCCATTTCATTTGTGACTTAATATTGTGGGTTAAAACTTGTGTGACCTTTGCCAAAGACATCTCATATATGTGCAGGAGAAAAATCAAATCCCAGGTCTCAAAAGATTCCTAGCAATAAGATATATAGTTTCTGACAGGTCACCCAAGGGACAGCCTGAATTTTATCATGGAATTCTTACTGATGGATTAAGTACCACTTTAACCAGAATAACAATAAATAAAAATCCCTCAGTGGAAAAATGTAGAACTGTGTAAAATTTAGGATTTCACTCATTCCAGTGAAACAGCCAGCTTTTAACATCTCCATACATGTACTTTCCACACCAGTAAAAGTATAAAACATTTTTAGACAGGTCATATAGAGCATCCTTTTTGAAACTGCAGTACTCAAAAGATCTCTAATACTTGAAATTTCAAACTGATGTAGTTACCAAAAGAAGCTGAGCAACGCACAACTTCCTTCTGGCCATTATAAGCCAAATTTTTAGCCTTCTCCTCAGGCAAAACTTGTGTTGATCTCACTAGGAGATTTGCTCGAGTGAGGACAGCAATATTAAACTCTACCAGCAGCAAGAACCATGGATACCACTTCAATAATTTAAAAATGAAAACCATATAAACATACTTGTTTTGTCCAAATGTGTATGAACATTTGCAACATAAAACATTTCACAAGCCTGTGTAATACAAGGATAGCTACAGATTCAAACTTGGCTACTTTCAGAGCGCCCTTACTTGTAACGAGCAAACACAATGCAAACATTATGAGGCCAACTTCTCTCTCCAGAACCTGGCACGGGTACATGAGCCCAGGATAGGGCAACACAATACGTGTAAGGGAAGGGAAGAAACGCTTTCTCAAGTAAAAGGGAACCTAAAAGGTTCAGGTGATGGAGAAAAGGCCAAGCTTCCCCTCTCACTTTCCCCCTCTGCCCGAGTGCTGTACTCGAGAAAGCATAAGCAGAGCTCAGTCAATGCTTTCAGTTGAGTTTAGCTCTACCATTCCCAGAACACAGAAATTCTCATGTATTTTTGCCCTTCTGCAAAGAGATGGGGAAGTGGTTTTATCCTTGAGAATATATGTGCTACCAGCAACACAGCACCAGGCTTATGTCCTCAGATGTACTGATGAGAAAGCATACAGATGTTTGAGATAGAATGGGTTGCAGCATACACCAACCATAACAATCACATTGATTCCCATTGTTTACCATTATTTCTGCCTTTGCAAATGAACTTAAGATTAAAGGTATTTAAACGGAAGAATAGCATCTCACAGTTTTTTCTCTATCGGTTTCTTTTGTACCAATGAGTATCATCAACAGTGAAACACAATCACACAAATCCCAGGAGACAGAGGCTGGCTTGAATAAATACAGGGTCTTCCATCCTCACTGATCAAATGCCATTAACAGCATACGTACATTAAAATTCACATCTTCGTGCAGTGCAAACCAACCCACATAATACATTCTATATAAAATGGTATGAGCGTCTCCCGTACCCATAAAGGCTGAGAGAGCAGGTGCTGCACAGCTGAGAGAAGAGAAGGCTCGGGGGGTGGGAGTGTATGTCTTATCAACATATAGAAATACCTGGTGGAAGGGTGCAAAGAAGACGGAGCCAGGCTCTTTACAGTAGCGTTCAGTGACAGGACCAGAGGCAACGGGCACACACTGAAACACAGGAGGTTCACTTTGAACATCGGTAAACATGTCTTTACTGTGCAGGTGACCGAGCACTGGCACAGGTTGCCCAGAGAGACCGTGGAGTCTCCCTCCTTGGAGATATTTAAAAACTCTCTCAACACAGTCCTGGCCAAACGGCTCTAGGTGGCCCTGCTTGAGCCCTGGGTTGGACCAGATACCCTCCAGAGGTCCCTTCTAACCTCAACCATTCTGTGATTATGTTGGTTAAAAAAAACTTGAAATTTTCAAAATTTTGGTTTGAATTTGTGATATTAAATACCTTTCCACTTTCAGGCCACAAATTCTAGGCAAAACCATAGTATTAAAAATTGTATTGAAGAAATATGGAAGCGTGCACTTCCATATGTTGCATGAATTGGGCAAGCCAGTCACTAAAGGCTCATGTTTTCTCTATTTTTAAATAAGAGATTAACAGTGCATATTTTTTACAACACAACATGAAAATCAGCTGGCTCTGCAACAGTTCAATAGAAGAAGAACGTTGCTCACTCTATAATTCTGCATTAAGTGTGACTCACTGTACTTTAAATTTCAAGGACTCTGCACTAGTATCTCATCACTATTTTCCAACATGCACAAGCCCACATCATAAAATACAGTCTCTATTTCCAGAAAAGCTTTTACAAAAACAGAGAGATAAAGCTGGGGTATGGTTATGATGAGTGGTAGCAGCCACTCCTGTTTTAAAGATACCTACTCCGTGGTTCACTTCAAATATCCAAGATAAGGTCTATCTCATGCTAGCCAGCTTCTCTGTTGTGCTTAATTACTCTTTTGGTACTTCCCTCTGCACCTTCACCACCCCTTAACATTGCAATACTAAGAATTCTTTTTCATCTTACTCTTGTTGATCTCAGGTTTTTGCTAACTGGTAAGTTGATAAATTGAGGAGAACTGTTCAAAGCATGCTATTCACACTAATATAGGTAGGTATAGTCACAAAATCTCGGTGTGTTCTTCAGTTATTACATAACTATTTAGAACTGATGGGCAATATCCACAGATAATGTGCACAGTGCTTCCATTAATTTCATAGGAAATTATTTGGAATATAAGGAGCATACAGAGCTGTGAAGTGCCATTCCCCTATATCCCATCAGTTAAGATTAGACCTTAAAATTTATTATGACAATGAGTGATTATTTCCTGTTCTTGAATCCAAATGCTACCAGAGCTATACACAGAGGCTCATCCCTTGGTACAAAATGGTAGATTAGGACTTGTTAAAATGAAACTAAATTTAGTTATCTGTTAGACACTAGTCAAAAGGTAGAAAGTGTTAAGTTTTTTAAAAAATGTTTCTTCAAAAATGCAATACAATGGGGTTCATTCTGTTTCTAAGAATACTGCTATGGACCAGATTCTGAGACTGTTATTCAAGAGTAAAAAGTACTTATACAAATATTCCTAATTTTGAAAATGCTGATATAGGAACTGCTCATTGAAAGAACAGCAGATCGTTCTTTTTAAATTCTATTGGTGTAAAACATACTTATCTAACTATTTATCAATAGGGATATCGCCACAAACTTAAGAGACCATTTCTGCTGTATCTTATTATGAATTGTTGCTGCTGCACTCCCTCTCCCATTTAAAATCACTTCACTTAGAATGATATACATTTTGGGCATTGGAGTATATTTGTAAAACTAGTAGTTGTGGTAACAAGACGAGGTTTACATGTCTGTCCACATCAGCACCATGTACTCAAGATGGATTTCAGCTGCCAAAAAGGTCAATCTAAACTGCTTGCACAAACCTGTCTTTATGCTCCTGTTTATTATGCTCCCATGTAGTAGATGTCTCGTGCACTAAAACAGTGCAGCCATATGTCAACATCTCTCTGGTGGTTCCGAATGTTCTAAACAAGAGCGAGGGTGCACTGAACCTCCCATGTAAACTTTATACAACAGATTCAGCAGAACTGTAATTATTTACAAAATGATGGCATGAGAAATCTCTGGATTTATATCTCACTTTAAAGTAACAGGGATTGTGTCCACATAATTCTTGAGTTCATGGTAGGTTTTTAATTTACTTTTTTATTTTGGGTATTATAAGATACAATTCAGCACTCTTTAAAAAAATCAGTGTCACTACTTTTTAACTTCTTAATTTCTATCTAAAGAGCACTTATCTACCTCTCTTTTTTTTTCCCCTTTTTTTTTTAATAAAAGCATGTATTTCTTAATAAAGGCAATGTATTTAATTACAGATGAACCTGCGTGTTGAGTTATTGGCACTACCTGACACTTGTGTCTTGAATTCCAGTTATTCCCTGGATATAAAGGACTAGGTAAATACAAAGAGCACAGAATTGACTCATCCACAGAGGGTAAGTACAAAGCATGATCGGTAGGCAAATTCCACCAAACTCAGTTTTCAGGCTTCTCTCAAAGCCTGACATATTTGTCATTATGTTGGGTCCTCAACTGAAAAACAAATGATTATGGCTTTTGCCTTGTTGTTTACAGACAGACTGAACAGAACAGCACATACAGTCAGGCCTACCTGAAACACACTGCACTCAGGGATTCTGACCCCAACAGATACCAGTTTTATACCTCACCAGTCCTCCCATGCTACGAACTTAGTATTTGTCACTCTCTCAGTCCTCTTGCTTCTTCTTTTTGTCTTCCTCTTTTAAATATTTCTTTTTCTCCCTGAAAATAGTACTTGTACAGCAAATCAAGCTGCTTCTGTAAGACCAGACTTAGTGACTAAGTAAATATGACACCTTGGTTTCTACCTTAATTATACCTCTTCTACAGATGGCCACAATGTTTGTGAACGTTTGCATCAACTGCTTTTCAGTTACTTTAGCATGTATTAATACCTACTTTAAGTCATTCCTACATAATGTATATTAAATTACGCTTACTCCATGTACAAAAGTCTTCAGTGGTTTTTGTTGCAAAGCTAATACATAACAGAATAATGATTATTTGTAATACAGTGCTTCTTGTCTTAGGATCTCCAATAATTGAGTATAATGAAGTATTTATTATTTCTAGTTCAGGACAAGCAAACAGTGTTAAATGGCTTCTCCAGAATCCAGGGCTTACGGTCCTCTGCTCCAGCCACTCTCCTACTACAGTTTGTTATTTCTCTAGGCTGGTGGGCCTCTTGCCTGACTTTAAGACAGTTAAATAATGTAATTAAACAATTAAGATGATTGTTCTTAAATGATCAATTAAGACAGAATTCTAAACATGCTTCCTCATTTGGAATTTAGCCTACTTTCTATCTCCTTCTGCGTCTCACAGACAAGGCAGCTAGGCTAAATCCTGAAAGCACTGCACTTCTTATATTATATGGTTTATCCTGAGCTTGAATGAGTGCTATGTGGTGACTGTTATTTTATTAGGGCTTGAGAACAGTTGCATGTCCACAGCCAATCAATGCAGCCAACAGATGCATTGATTTAACATGAAGAAAAGATAATATTTATTTCTTGCTGCACTCTGTATATGTTACTTTCCTCAATACCTGGCAAATCTAACAAATAAGTGGTAGACTTGCAATGAATGTCCATGTCAAGCATCTGAAGTCTTCTGAAATAAACTTCATAGGCTCACTGAGAACACTTTGTTAATTACATTTTGACTGGGGCAATAAAAGCCAAAGCCAGCAATAGCACAGTTACCATATCTGTGTTTAAATAATTACCAGGCAGAACTGAGCTGATAGAAATAGAGAGGCTACAGCGATTCTCTGATATGTAAATAAAACTGGCATGCCTAAAACACGTTTCATCTCTAATTGCAGATATTGCAATTTAATTAAAAAGGAATAATATTTAAATAAAAGATTACCCACTTAAACAAGTTTTCTCTCCAAGCCTCCCTCTCTCAGTTTGAAGTCACTCTGTTTAGATCCTTTGCAGAACTGGTGTCTTTCTTTACTACTTTCATTCTGTATCATAAACATTCAGTGTTATTACAGACATCATGGTATCAAACTCCAGCTAGTGTGAGGTTTTAGGGGAAAAAATTAGACTATTTAAAGTGATTATAACTTTCCACTTGATAGTTTAACATTGTACAATCATTACTGAGTCTGCAGGCACTGTTAACCTGTTCTGGTGAGACAAACATGTCTTTTCTAATGTTTACTGAGATATTGTAAATTACTTAACGTACAGCAGAGTACGTTTTTCTCAGTTAATCTAGATCTGATCCCTGAGGGGCTATTTATTACATATGTATACAACCTGTCTGTAGAAGTGAAGTTAATGTAATATGACACAAGTAGCACACACTGTTTAAATGTGTTCCAGAAAGTTAGCAAATTTAGTTAAAAGAATACTTACATGCTCTTCTGCCTGGAAAACAATGAGGAAAAGGGTTCTAAATATTAAACACTGCTGTTCACTGTAGGTGGCCAATTAATACACTGTATCCAAGCTGGAACAAATCCTTCAAATATATACATAAAGCATATAATCTCTTATCTGCTTAGGCATTATCAAATTTTTAACAAATCCTAGTAACTTCAAACACAGCTTTAATGGGATGTGGTACTAAAACATGCAAAGTAAAGAACAGAGTTTTTAAGAACATAATCTGTTTTAGAATGTTTCAAGAGAACTGCTTTGAAATGCAATTATAATCTTAACCCATGAGTAAATGTGTGCCATCTTGCAGAATTACATTACATGAATTAATATATATATAGAAAGAGAGAGTCTCGTGTTCCTAACACCTATCACAATTTGAAAATGAGGATTTAGACAGAAGTGTCTTGAGATGGTTCTAAAGGGTAGCTACATTTGAACACAGGAGCACATTTATTGCTACAAGTTTTGTCCCTGTAAATGTTTTATTTGATGATGAGAGAGTGAGTTTACTTGAAAGAAAATTCTAGCAGGATTTTACAACTATTTTAGCCCTGATAAATAGCTGGAACATATTTTAATAGCATCTATCTGTAATTTGGGGTCTTTATCTCACTAACCTAAAATTAACACAATGTTATCTTCTCCTCAGGGTGCAAAAAGGTCAGTGTGAGAGTTGCTGTTTCCTAGGACTGCCTCATCTGTCCCCTACACATACAGTGAAATCTCCTCTTTCAAAGGCTATGAATTTTTCACAGTAGTTTGGTCTCTTTTTGTTCCGGTTGCCTTGTCTGCATGATTGACATAAACAAGACCTATTTTGAAAACAACAATATGGGGTTAAAATCTGTTCTTGTACTTCAAAGACAGAGTGACAAACTGTTTCAGGTCAGTATGTTCCGTACAGACCAGCACAGTTTGGACCCACTGCTTTTCGTTCTGAGACAAAAATCATTACCTGGTAAATTAAATTTCCCATCTTTTCCCAAAATATGTTGCAATTCATGATTAAGAGAAGAAATAGACTGGGTTTTGGTCATGTATGGTAACTATGCAAGGTGTGATTTTGGTCTTTATTCAGTGAACAGCCATGGTCAAATGCAAAAGAAAAGATGCAGAAATGTAATAGAAATTTAGGTAGAATTCAGGCAATCCTGAAAAGGCTAGTCAGCTACTCCCAAATACAATCAAACTCTAAAAGCACCTCGGTTTTAATTTTTAAGGATCCTGAGTGCATTCACTGCTGTTTTCATGTCTGCCTTCAAACACAGCAGTTACCACAAAGCAGAGCAGCTCTGACCTTCATTCCTGCCTAACAACAAGCATCCCAAGGACCTCTGACAATGCAGTTTGTAGATATTCTAGATCAGGTTCCAAAAACCATGCAATAGTAACTACAGCTTCTTTTAAGATCATAGAATCATAGAATGGTTTGGGTTGGACAGGACCTTAAAGATCATCAAGTTCCAACCCCCCTGCCATGGGCAGGGACACCCTCCACGAGCCCAGGTTGCTCAAAGCCTCATCCAGCCTGGCCTTGAACCCCTCCAGGGATGGGGCATCCACAGCTTCTCTGGGCAACCTGGACCAATGTCTCACCACCCTCATAGTGAAAAATTTCTTCCTAATGTCTAGTCTAAATTTACCCTCTTTTAGCTTATACCCGTTACCCCTTGTCCTCTCACTACACTCCCTGATGCAGAGTGCCTCCCCATCTCTCCTGTAGCCCCCTTCAGGTACTGGAAGGCTGCTATTAAGTCTCCTCGGAGCCTTCTCTTCTCCAGGCTGAACAACCCCAACTCTTTCAGCCTGTCCTCATAGGGGAGGTGCTCCAGCCCTCTGATTAATTTTGTGGCTCTCCTCTGGACTCTCTCCAACAGGTCCAGGTCTTTTTTATGTTGGGGGCCCCACATCTGAACACAGTACTCCAGGTGGGGTCTCACGAGAGCAGAGTAGAGGGGGAGAATCACCTCCCTTGACCTGCTGCTAATGCTTCTCTTGATGCAGCCCAGGACACGGTTGGCTTTCTGGGCTGCAAGCGCACACTGCCGGCTCATGTTGAGCTTCTCATCCACCAATACCCCCAAGTCCTTCTCCTCAGAGCTGCTCTCTATCCATTCTCTGCCCAGCCTGTATTTGTGCTTGGGATTGCCTCGACCCACGTGCAGGACCTTGCACTTGGCCTTGTTAAATTTCATGAGGTTTGCATGGGCCCACCTCTCCAGCCTGTCAAGGTCCCTCTGGATGGCATCCCTTCCCTCCAGCGTGTCCACCACACCACACAGCTTGGTGTCATCAGCAAACTTGCTGAGGGTGCACTCCATCCCACTGTCCATGTCTCCAACAAAGATGTTAAACAACACTGGTCCCAGTACTGACCCCTGTGGAACACCACTTGTCACTGGTCTCCACTTGGACATTGAGCCATTGACCACCACTCTTTGAGTGCGGCCATCTAGCCAGTTCCTTATCCAGCGAGTGGTCCTTCCGTCAAATCCATGTCCCTCCAACTTAGAGACAAGGATGTCATGTGGGACTGTGTCAAAAGCTTTGCACAAGTCCAGGTAGATAATGTCTGTTGCCCTTCCTCTATCCACCAGCGCCGTGGCTCTGTCGTAGAAGGCCACCAAATTCGTCAGGCACGATTTTCCTTTGGTAAAGCCATGTTGGTTGTCGTCAATAACCTGCTTGTTTTCCATGTGCCTTAGCATAGATTCTAGGAGGATTTGCTCCATGATCTTACCAGGCACAGAGGTGAGACTGACTGGCCTGTAGTTTCCCGGGTCTTCTTTATTTCCTTTTTTAAAAATGGGGGTTATGTTTCCCCTTTTCCAGTCTGCGGGAACTTCACCAGAGTGCCACGACTTCTCAAATATGATGGATAGTGGTTTGGCAACTTCATCTGCCAGTTCCTTCAGGACCCGCGGATGTATCTCATCAGGTCCCATGGACTTGTGCACCTTCAGGTTCTTTAAATGGTCTCGAACCTGATCTTCTCCTACAGCTGGCAGTTCTTCCTTCTCCCAGTCACTGACTTTGCCTTCTGCAACTTGGGCAGTGTGGCTCGAGCTCTTGCCAGTGAAGACTGAGGTAAAGAACTCGTTAAGTACCTCAGCCTTCTCTACATCCTGGGTCACTAGGTCTCCCGCTTTCTTCCAGAGGGGGCCCACAGTTTCCCTAGCCCTCCTTTTATCACTGACATACCTATAGAAGTTCTTCCTGTTACCCTTAACGTCCTTGGCCATATTTAATTCTGTTTGGGCTTTAGCTTTCCTAACCTGATCTCTGGCTTCACAGACAGTGTCTCTCTATTGTCCTCAGGCTACCTGTCCTTGTATCCAAATAAATAGATAGAAGTAAGAAATAAAAGTATAATTGAAAAATGTCCAGTGACAGATAATGAATCTATCACAACTGTTCTGCTCATGCACTGTTCCAAAAGTTAATTACCTTCTCTTCTCAAAATAACAATTTAGTTGAAGTCCAGATTTTTCTAGCTAAGCTATCAGTTGCACAGACTTCTAACTTTGCCTGCTAGGATGAAGAGCTCTTTAGTAGAAGATTTCTGTTCCACTTATACATACGTATACAGATGAAAATGCAAGAATAGAATTTCAGTTTCCCATTTGATTGGCAGTAAGCCACTGTCACTACAGTCCCCCAGGACATCCTCCCACAGCTATAGCTAAGTATAGTTTTACATTCATTTTTGAAAATAATGCATCATACTTTTACTTCGGTATAAAATGAATGGCGTATTGAAAGCACAATGTATCTTTACAAGAAATTAATTAGGATTGTATTGAAGTTCCGAGGGAAAAAAGAAGGCACCTTACCTCAACTTCTCTGTGGACCTTTACTTCATCAATTTGTTTTCCTTAAAATATTGACATACTTTTAACATTCACCTATACAGAGATTTTTATTTGTGAATTAACTAGTTTGACTACATAAATCTGCCTTTTAATAAAACAAGAAAAAAATCTTCCAGTATTTAGTTGTGCTATAGCATATCTCCACAAAAACCTGAAAATTGTATAGCAAATCTCTGGCCCATATAGGTTAGTATATGATGTGAAAGTAAGCTGCCTCACTGCAACTTCTATCACAGCCTCTCTCCTCCCTGTAGATGTGGCTAGAGGTAGACTATTAAGCCTGATCAATCCCAACTGATGTAAATTCCCCAGATCCACCGATGCTACAAGCATGAAGGATAAACTGAACAACCTGACCTTAAGTTGCCTGGATCACAGTCCAGAAAGCAAAATTTCTGTCTGTAAATGAATAAATGAAGTTCACATTTTATGTTAATGTTGGATCAATTCACTTAATAAATACATATCACTATAGTATATATATCAATAGTTTGTGTGGGTTTTTTTTTTAAAAAAAGTTTTACAGATATCCTAAAGGCTGTAAAGGTGAGGTTATCCTGCTTCATAGCAGAAAAGAGAGTAAATTTATACTTGAAGAAGTGCCATCTTTTTTAAATTTTCTGACATGCTCTTCAGCTCAGGAAAATACAGAGGAAGTAACAAACATCCAAGAACTTGGTCTGCAATTTACCTCAAGAAATCCAGCACATATATTTTATAAATTATAACTTACTGTGTACTTTTCATATTTACAACTATTTTTGCTTATAAAGGTAGAGATGGTCCATTGCTTCCAAAATTAGTAAAAGAAGGGTTTATATATAAGAAGAAAAGTGTCTAGGTCTGTTTGGTGCTCTGCCAGCACTTATTCTAAATACTTAACATGATACAGACTATTTAAAGACACTTATTTAAAGTACACAGTCACCTTACTTAAATCACATTAGAATTAAACATAAGTTGCATTCCATTCTGAGAAAAAGATTAATAAAGGTGAAAATAAGATCACGGTTCTCCAGTTAGCCTCTTGTCAACTCTATAGGTCTAGATGATATCAAGACGCTTTAGAGAGAACCAATCGCTCCAGCTAAATAACCGGTAAGGTATTTGTTCTATCAAAATCCGCACACGCAAAATGATTTGAAACTTCACCATCCAGAACAAATACCTAGGTCCTTATGGGTTTGTTTTTCTTTGTTTTCATTTTCTAAGAGTAATAAAGACCTTGGGGCAGGGCATTTCCTTTGGATTAATGACTGGCTGGGGTTAACGGCCAGGAGCTGTTCTTTGGGCCATCAACTCCTCTCAGCCGGTCATTAATCCCCAGGAAATGCTCTGTGCCTCAATCATTATTGCTTCATTTCAGTGCAAACAGAGTAGTGCAGCAGACAGCGTGCTGTCTGCTATTCCTTAAACACAAGCAACGCAGATTCAGTTAATTTAATCAATTGTTTACACTATAGTTTATTTTCTGTAGCAAGAGGAAATCACGGATCTTTTCACTGTTCTGTGAAATCTGTTGGTTGGTCGCACAATCATTTGATAGACTGGACTATCTCTGCATGAGTTATTCTGTTTGTCACTTACACTGTCATTGTTATTAACCATAAGCTGGATGGCCATTGCTCACTTTATTTCCTGGCAAAACTGAAATAAAAGCCCTAAACATCGCATTTTCCAATGACAGTGATACCTACCCACACCAACACCTCATCTTAAGTATGAGGCTATTAAATTTTACAGGATACCTCATTTGATACATCCTGACATTTACTGTACAATTTCAGGCATGCCATGGAGTTATTAAATTATCAACAGTAAAATATAACATGGACTTTCTCCAGGCTTGTGCTATACAAATATTTACTAGAGCACAGAACTTTGTTATATTTCTCTAGTCTACTTGATAATCCCCTGATTAGACATCCACATGCTTGGTGGAGCCAAAGCAAAACTGTAAATGGTCAAAGGCAATGCAGCATAATTGTTTTCAAAGGCTAACTTTACAATAGTTTGACTTAAGAAAACTATTTAATCAAACTGGCCAACCTCATTGATTTCTCAGCTTTGGGATTATAACCAAAGGATTCAAAGGAGCTATTAGTGGTAACTGAAAGCCACCTTTACTATAGCTTTAAAAGCTGAAAACTTTAGGAATGTAGACACTGCTAACTAATTGGGGCACTTAACCTCTGCCTTTCACATGAAAAACTGAGTTAAAACTTCAAAATACAGACAATAGGTAGGTGCTCATGGTCCAAAGCATATACAAATACTAGTATAAGGACCATACTAGGCTGAAACAAGTGGAATGGAATAAGTGGAATAAATGGAATTTAAATGACCAAATACCTGGTATATTCTTCACAGTTAGCTACATTTACCATGCACGAAACTTCTCTGTGGTATGAAAAGTGCCTACTACATCCCTCCTGTGATTATTCACAGACTCATATTGTTGTGCTAGGCACCTCACTGAGTGTTTCTCTCAATCTAAGAGAGAGTGAGGATAAGGCTGTGACAACAGCGACCAAGAAAGAGGTTGGGTAACAAAAATTCTTCAGCATCATCCTCTTGCCTGGGCAGAACGCAAAGTATAAAACCTAAAAAGACATTCAGGCTGCATTTCCAAAAAAGTTTATCCACCTCACATAAGCAATACAAGTTCTCAGAAAAAATACAGGAGGCTGTGTTAGTATATTCTACCACTACTATTACTCTGCTAGAAGGCATTCAAATTGCAATGGTGTGCAGCATGTCCATGAAGGGCCTGGGCTGACATGCTGACAATAAATTTGAGTTGAAGGCAGTGGGGCAGGGATGCCTCTTGCAGAATGGCCTCTCTTTTTCTCCTGGAAGATAGCATATGTCTTAAATTGGCTTTTATATGGGTTTGCAGTTTAGAAGGTTGTTTCAGGTAATTCTGTTCTTTCAGATGTTAGAAAAATATCTCCCTATTTGTCTACACTACAATATAGTAATGGGAACACACAAACTTCTACATACAAATAGCTTGATGTACACTACACTGAAGAAGGTTGCTAAGTTGAAAAGGTATGATGGACCTCAAAGCAAAGAGCTTTGTTAAGATCGTAGGAGTGGAAAGAAGTACACAATGGCCCCCCGCCCAAAGAAAAGCACTAAATGTATTTCAGATCCAAATATGGCATTTTAATCTAAAAAATATGAACAACTGGTTGAATGAAGTCACCCAGGTCATTCTAAGCATACAGATGTCAGGTATTGAAACACACTATTGCACTTTGATTCTCTGAATAAGAATTTCCCGTCTTTTCCTGCAGAGTTTTGCTTTTAAGTACAATCAGACTGCATTCATTAAAACCAGATGCTACTGTCTCTTTGCTCCATTTCACTTATCAATATCATGTTTGAAAGATTCAAAACATTTTAATAAAAATTTGACTGTGTTTGCGATCACATCAGGCAAGACTGGGTTAAGATGCCAAATTCCATAGTCTTTCTTGCAAAGAGAAAAGAAAAATCCAGATAATTCAAAATGAACTGTACTCCCACTTCTTTAAAACAGTTTTAAAATTACTTGTGCATTCCAGAGCAAAAAGCAAACAAATAAAAAAATCATCAAACCCAAACAAAAGCTAGAACCCTAGGTAGTAAGAAAACATATGTCATCTGACGACACACCCTGGGGACATTCTGTCAGCTGGATGCAGCACCAGCCATGCTTTTTCCCTGTTTTCTTCTACTGTGGGAGGCCTCAGAGGAGGAAAATACAGAATACATCTTCTTGGACTTTGCTTCTGCTTCACTAGCGAATGTTATTCTAAAGGGATCTATTCTCTGCTTCCTGCTTGTTACTCCAATAGCTGCAATGGAGGTGATCCAGAAAAATCATGTGTTCAAAGCCTGGATGCTCAGTTTGCAGCTCGAGCCCATTCTCCTATTCTGAGATCTACAAGGCTCCAGGGTTTTTGCCAAAGTTCAGAAATCATTGCTCTAATTTCAGTTATTATCATTATGGGAGCTTTTAATGGATTAGTGTTCTACATTTGCCTTGTTTAGGCAGATACACACAGTATGGTGCCTGGCACTGCTCCGAGCTGCTACATTTCAATCTTTTCATTTCTCAGATTTCCTAAAATTTACCAGGTACCAGCTACAATATTATTCTCAAACATTCCATTGCTGGCAGTTGTTAGATATGACTCCATAGCCGGTTCAGATCCCATTACCTTTTGACTTGTTGGCTTTTCCTCTTTTCGTTGCCGCTTCTCTACAGAACAGATTTCCTTTCTTCTAAATATGCTACAGATTTCTATAACGAGAATAGCTCCTTCATTTCTTTCACATAGAGGGCTTCTTTTTTGTCAAAAAGTATCTGTATTTGCAAGAAGCTACTGTCCTTCATCAGAACTTTGTAATAAATCACTGCATCTGTCTTACTTCATGGTGAACACTCGCTTCTATCACAGAATAGCTCTAGAGAAGGACAGTCTTGGTTCAAGTGATAACAGCTAAGTTCTAATTCTTCAATCAGTATGTCTATTTCACTTCCCACCCGTAAAATAATATATAATGGATCTTTCAGAGAGATTGTAAGTACCTGGATATTTCAGTAACAGGTAACGATCCACTGTTCTATTTTTTTAGTTTTATTGTCACAAGAATAAACAAGGAGTGACTTGAGTAACTTTAGTGATCCCTCCTATGAGAGAGATATAATTACCTTAAAATTCCTCCACTTCATAAGAGTACATTATTTTGAAAGTGTATGTTAGGAAACCTCCCTTTGATACATCTACAGATATTTTATATATTCATACGCTTTAGATTTCAAGACAGTGAAATGTACACATATCAAAAGTAATGGGAATACAAATGCAGCTCTTAAATAAGCAATACATTGTTAAAGAAGCATTCTGTTTCATTCTTCTATGGGTCTCATTTTAGAGAATTCATTATGAAACTGTCAAGTGTCCCCGTGTCCTCAAAAAAAGACTATGAAAAATATAACCCTGATAGAACTATCCTGATGGATTCCAAAATTTGGCTCATGAACACTGTTAATTCACAGACCTTTTTTCAGAGGTCACAAAAGTTCTGCTCAGTAATACAGTCCTACCCCCTCATCATTTCTACCTACCAAATCCCAGTTAAATGCTGTTAAAACAGAAGATCCTGTCTGCACAGCCACAAATTGGAGGGTCCCACTGCAATCAGGAATCAGCTGAAACATACCTTGTGTGACTGCAAACATTAAAGCAGCACTGTGTANGATATTGTATGTTCCAGTTCTGCCAGCCATGACATCCTTTTTCCAGCTGTAAATTTTGCCTGGGCAGACAAAGTAGACTCTGATGATTTGTCAGAGATTTACAGACAGCCAGAAGAGAAAGGAAGCTTTAGCTGTAGACCCGGTCTACATCTGCACAAACTATCTGGGCAGTATGCACGCAGTTGATCCAATACAAATTGGCCTTGTTAGGTTCTCCGCACATGCGCTATCTTGATGCCTATGCAAAGATTTAACTTCAGAAAGAGTCAGACAGAGGTATCAGTAAACTTGAAAATCTCTTTTAGTAAAATTCCAATGATCCTAAAAAAAGTCTTCCCTGAGTTTGAATTTTAATCTCAGTTTACTTTGTTGCTCCTTTTTTACTCTGACCAATTTCAGAGGTTTCCATTCTCTCACAGTGTAAATACTATAAAACTTACCTCATTCAAATGGAGCAAATAAGACATAGGCATAGATGCTCTCCCTGGGATAAAGAACTTCCTTAGCTATTGGGTGGCAGTGCAATCCATTTGTCCACCCTGGACACAAAGTACCACTAGCCACTTTGTAACCACATTTAGAATGGAGATTAATATTTTTTAGTGTCAAGATGACATAATAAATTCCCATTTATCCAGGGGGGCCAGATGATTCAAAGGCATGACTTTTTCAGGGATTTTCTCTGGATGAAAGGAAGAATTCCTAAAATAGAAGGCATTCTGTCTCACATGCCATGCCTTCAGGGTGTGGCCACTCTTCCTTGGAAACCTTCACTTCTCAGATTAACTCAGATGATTTATATAGCACTGAAGACACAGTTGTCTAAATAAGAGAGAGGAAGGAAAATCACATTGAAGGGCCACCATGGCTGTAATGTTAAATTTCC
>VZTO01021914.1:0-51776 GCA_013400615.1 Syrrhaptes paradoxus | reverse complement strand
AAAATGCTGTCTTATAACAACTGCCTACAGGGCTTTTTTGTCAGTATGGTTCATTTTAGAGAACGTGGTGCAAATCCAACAATCAACATTTGATTTCACATCATTATTCCTTTGGACATCAAAAAGTCATGGGCTTCTTGAGACTTAGCATAAATGGCACCTCTAATACTTTCATGATTAAAAGGATCCTCATTAGCAGAAGGAAGATAATCCCACATATTTGACAAAGGTAGTCGAGGCTTAAAAAGGCAGTGGGCAAGCAGGAAAAAAACTAGTTTAGGACTTTGTTGTTGTTTAAAGAAGACTACTGCAAGTGTCTGTTAGACAACAAAGATAAGTTTGGGGTGTAACAGTAATGCCAAAATGGGCAGTCTTGTCTTGCTTGTTCTGTATATGTGCTTGAGCCTTAAACAAAGTGAGGTGGAGAATGTTGCGTCACTATTGTTTTAGTTGTATTTTTAAATTTTTCTTCCTGTTAACAGGTTGGAGCTGCTCTGAGGCCAGCTTTTTCCCAAGATACACCTTCTGATATAACTGCAAAGGCCTGCCAGGTACAGAGGAAAATGTATAAGCCAAACTGATTTTCCTTCTTTTTGTAGGAAGGATGCAGAAGAGAATTAGCAGCAACTGGGTGGAATATTTTGTAAACCGAAGCTGTAACGTTTTTGTAACATCTTTTGAGTCTCTCAGTAATAAATTTTGTTCCTCAGAAGTGCAAAAGTCCCTTTTGGGAACTACATCAGAAAATATTTAGTCTTTCTGAAATTAATTATGTCTCCACGACAGTTTTGCAATTTGTTGCTGAAAGGAAAAAAAGGAAAAAAAATCTCTTGCTTAATGAGACCAATAGTAATGTATTTCTTGAGATGCCTTTCAGTCTGAACAAATATTTGGGTTATTGATAATTTACCTTTAAATACTAAACTTCCGTTTACACTGGTTTAAATTTTATGAAAACATTCAGAGCTTCTAACAGTCATAGTAACAACCTCTCAGTGAATATTCAGTGAAAGATTTTTGTGTATGTTTTTTCTTTTGTGTATGATCTTGTGCTACTGTAGTTTAATCAGCTATCAGCAACGTAGCCACAGTGGTATCCGGTATGTGGTTTACACAGCCAAATTGCTGCTGTAGTTCAGTTTAATTAGCAGCAGTTTAATTAGCTATGATAATATCATTTTCAATATGATAATTCTGTGTATCTGAGTCTTGTTTAGTAAATCTTGGCCCAGCAGGACTGTGATTTTTGTGTTGTTGTTTTAAACTCTTAATTTCTAGCAAAACATGTAAGGTTGGATCAACTATGGCATAATTCGGTATCTATACATAAGAAAGACTGTACTCACCTTATAGAAATTTCTGTGCATTCAAAGCTAGGTGAAGAGGCAGTTTGTGTGAAAATGTGGAACATTCTTTGTAACTGGTCAAAATCTTTGCTATTCAACCAGTTTCAAAGTGGATATGTGCACTTTGGATGTTTGGATTTGGATATTTGACTCGCTCTGTAGAAGTTACATGGACAGAGATGAGCTGCAGGGAATGAGTTTGATGTTGTTATAGTTTAATGTTATTACAGAAACAGCTGTTGACTTGCCCAGCAACAGGAGTGAAGCTGGGATTAGTCCTGTTGTGGATAAATTATGGATTTGTGACAAATTTTCAGCAGTCTTGTCCTGTGCACCTTCAGGACACTTTTTGTGTTTCTGTTTGCTTTAGTTCAGATAAATCCATTGTTCCGGATCATGACAGGCCCTTCCCCAAAGGCTTTCATGGAACTGGCTCTCTAAAAAATTGGACATAGGACAAAAATGTCATGAAAAAAAGAATTTGTAAAACCTGAACCGCTTGACTTCTGTCGGGTTTTTTGCTTCTGTTCCTCATCCTTGTAGAATCACCACCAAAATCAAAGCAGCTCTTCTGGAAGAATTTGTCCCTTTTTGTAGGAAAGCATCTGCAGCAGAATTCCTCTATTGCCGGCATTATGTCTGGGCATGAATTTTTCAGAGGATGAATGTCACTGTATAGCAGTAGAAAGGAACAGCTGATCTGTATGATGTTCTGGATTTTAAGTACCTGTTTGGGTCCATTTAATTCAAAAGAAAAGAAAAGTGGAAAGACACCCAACTGTCTGTTTACCGTGTCTGGTGTTGATGGTTCAGAATGTGGTACTGTTGGTTCCAGATCAGAGCCCAGTTGTGTAAAGATTTTTATCTCACTTGTTTCATTATGTTTTCTTGACATTCATTATCTTGAAAGCTTCTCATTAGTATGGAGCCTTAATATATAATTTGAGAGGTGTGGGTTTCTAAAAATGGACTTTCATTGATTGTTGTCCAATATATTCTTCACAGTGAATGCAGTGACCCATTACTTGAATGATTTGACCAGACACTTGGCAACAGAATACAGAATTGTTATTACCTATTTATGGAGGATTAAAAAACTGTTTTAAGTATTTTCCCTGTATCTATAAAATTCCATTGTAATGTGCTTTGGAAATACAGCCTTTGTAACCACTCACCTTAGCAATTCTGTTAATCAGGGGTGGGGAGAAAAAAAAGGAAAACCTTAGATTTTTTTTATGTTAAGCAGAAGGAGAGCTGAAAATGGTTTTTTTTGGTGGGTTTTTTTTGTTTTCTTGTAGTTTGTTTTTTTTTTCCTTTATAAGGTGGTCGCTTTTTTTGCTAGTTTAGAATTATTCTGAACTTTGTTGTCTAGGTATGTAGTGCTTGGATAGGAAGTGGGGTTGTAAGTGACCTGAATGACCTCCGCCGAGTTCACAACCTTCTTGTCTCTTCCCTGGATAAAGTGCAAGCAGGAAAGGGATCTTCTAGCCAGCTTTACCGAGAGAGTGCGACTACTATGGAAAAACTTGCAGTTCTCAAAGCATGGGCTGAGGTAAACATTGACCATTAAATCTTTACAAGTTTGAAAAGATTTTGGAGTGAAGTAGCAGCCTCACACCTGACTGGCTGTCCAGACAGCGAGCCCTGCACCTGCCCTGCTCCTTACCTGTTGCAGTTCCACTCCTGGGATGTTTTCATCTCTCTGTCTTTCTCTGTTCCTTTTGCTGCCATTCTGTTGATCCATATTTATAGTGATGCTTGATTGTTCTTTGTTTTACTGCACTTTTTCTATATTAAAGTATACACTCATACTCATAACAGATTTTTATTTTTCTCCCATCTTATTGCTCTTAAACTTATAAAACCAAACAACTTTAATATTCTTATTAAATATTGCAGTTAATTAACTAGGAGTTTGTCAAAGTGTTAATAATAAATTACATGCCTAATGTAGATCATCTTGGGAAATGGCTGCAATAGCAGATATCTTCAACTATTTACAAAAGACAGAGTTAGTACTACTCACATTGCCTTGCTTCCTGAAATGTTTCTTGCATGCTATAGAGCTCTACATATAATTATACAAATGGTATTTTAGTTTCTTTTTAGTGTAGTACTTTAAGGTTTGGCGTATTTTAATTAAATTTTCTTGGAAGTTACTTTTGAAATTTCACAGCAGAAATGTTAATACTTTCCTTTGGCATGTTAATCACCCCACACTGCAATTTTCAGCTTTGGTCTAGAACATGTGTTGTGTGAAAACACTTCTATTTCTTTTCTAAAAATTCTTATTTTAACTTTATTTTTCTGATACTTCTGCTTATTCCTGTATTTGTCAAAAGTTTTTGAAAATCCTTTTATCCTCTAATAGCATCTATCAAAGACAAACTTATAAGTATTCTTGTATTCATGTAACATATTTAAAGCCATTTTCATGTCTTTGTGATACCTAATCTGCTCCCAGAAAGTGACAATGATTCTGATTTATCTAGTAGCTCTTAGTGTAGGCCAAAGAAATCTTTGCAGTAAGTATGCATCAATTTAATAAAATCAGTTATTTAAATCAATATGTCTGTGTAGAGCAGCAGGAATAGACACTTTTTTAGGAAAAATGTGTGTATACAGATTATTTTAGGAAAGTGCCATTTATGCCCCTAGGTGTTATGTACTTGTAAAAATAGAAAATATTTAAATAAAAGGTAGTTGTATTGCAAATCAGGTTTCCACCCCCCCCAGTCATTTTCTGGTGAATCTCTGTGTATGGAATCTGTTACTTTCACATAGGAAAGGTTGCTGTTTTTTTTCTTTTTAGGCTCTCGCAGCGTGTACTTTAATATCTGTTTTTCCTCTAGGTGTACATTGTTGCCATGAAAATTAAGAAAGAAGCAGAGACCAAACCAAAGCGTGTTTTAAAGAGCACAGAGGAAGATGAGGATGATTTTGGTACTATAGATGAGCTGCCACCAGACAGTTTGATAACACTGGTACAACCTGAGCTGCCTGCCCTTAGCCGTCTCTGGTTAGCTGCCCTGAAAGATTATGCTCTTTTAACCTTGCCACCTGAGTTTGCTACCCAGCTTCCACCAGATGGTAAGCACTGGTATTTCCTTTTGTGGTGTTGTGAAAAACAGAAAGAAATCCTTAGCTGGGACTTTAAAATTTTTCTGTAAATGATTTGGCAGGCACACTTTTATGCAGGTGATAAATTTCTGCCTATGTGTGATAGGAATGTGCTTGAAGTTTGAATGTGTGTTTTTCCTTCAATCTGCAGTGAAGGTATTCTTTATCTGGATCACAGAGATCATTAAAACCATGTCTTTGTAGAATTAAAAATACTTCTACACCTCTGATACTTTGGTATCAAATGCAAAAAGCTATTTATATAAGAACATAGCCCTTGAGATGAGGGAGGATACTGTCTCATTTTGCTGAGTGGAGAATGAGGGTTCTACATGAAAATGCTGCGAGACCTGATGATTTTGCCTTGCTCTCTGCTTACCGTTCCATCGAGGCCATTGCACTTTCTTAGGAGAGGTACTAATGTTTCTCCTTCACAAGGAGAATTGGGGTGCACTGTCACTAACAAGTATTACATCTGAATATGTACGTGATCAAGTATATTGAGGGTATGTGCTTTTTGTCTGTTATTTGCAGAGAATTTCAGAATTTACCTTTGCTTTGCTAATTTAACAGGGGGAGCGTTTTACACTCCAGAAACAATTGATACAGCTAGACTGCATTACCGAAACTCCTGGGCTCCCATACTGCATGCAGTGGCACTTTGGCTAAACAGTACAGGATTTAACGCTTCAGAGTCAATAGAAGAGACTGCAGCAGCAATGCCCAGTTCACAGAAACGTGCTACATCCATCATGTTAAACCAGACACCTGGAACACCACCTACCACTAAATCTTTGCCAGAGATAAACAAAGATCGAATGCATTTAATTTTGGGTAAGAGTTACAAGTTTAGAGTTCAGTACCAGCACATTATGGTACAAAATAGGAGTAAGAAAAGATACTTTGCTTGAAATCTAGGAAGTTTAAAATGCATCACGTGTCTGATAGTAATGTTTCAAAATATTTCTGTCTTCTTCTCTCTGTATCTCTCTGCCTCCTATGTTCTTCATTGCTTTACCAGAATATATGTCACGATTACTGTGATTTTTATAGACAAGCTGTATATTAGTTTATGTATGTGATTGAATAAAATTAGTATAAACTGTTCTGTGCTGTAATATAATTCAGATGATACTAGATGTTATGCTTCAAAGACATAGAAGCTGTAAGGTTAATTAAAATACACACCCTCATAAAAACACAGTTCAGTAGAGACTGATATTTGATAAGTCACATGGAGTAGCTTTTGCATCAGTTTTTCACATGTGAGTAGCACTCCCTGTTTCCCTTTGTTGTTATCTAACAGCTTTAAGAGGGGGATGTCATCACTTATTCTAAGGAGTGCCAGCAGTTTGCCGAGATATACAGATATTTAAAAACAGAATTAAGTGCCATATGTGGGAATATTGCATAACTGTTGAGGCTTAACTTCATCTCACTTATCCTTACATTTAAGAGAGTTCAGTAAAATCAAAGTCAATTTACAATTGAGGGACTCAGAAATTGACTTTTACAGATGTTTGTATAACAAAGTGTGGATTTCTGTTTGGTAATCTAAGTTGCTTGCTGTCCATTTATTATTTTTCCTGCCAAATTTTGGGGAAGACATGACACAGAAGATAAAGCAAATACAATTCTGTTTCTAATACCTAAACTCGTTTCCTTTAGAGGAAGAAGAACTGAGAAAACCATGTATCTTTCTGAAGCTGTTAAGAACTGCTATACTTACAGAGAAATTTTAGAAAGATTTGATGTTATGATTAAGTGAACATTCTTTGTAATTACTGCTCTTTTCAGGTGTTAGTATACAGTTTCTATGTTCCCCAAGACCTGAAGAGCCTGTTGAGCATGTTACATCTTGTTTGCAAGCACTTCATACTTTATTGGATTCCCCTTGTGCCAGAATCCATATTGCAGAGGATCAGGTACTGTATGAGCAAGTCATTGCAATCGGTTTTCTAGGTCTTGGTCTTTTATCTGTGCTGATTACAAAAGCTGTAATTATTTTTTCATAGGAAAAGTATTTGCTCATCATAAGCAAATGACGTAATGATTAGGTATTGTTAAGTCCTAATTGATTTTTTTTAATATGTCTTTTGTTTTACTGTAGCTCCTCGGTGTTGAACTCTTGAGTGTGCTTCACCGACTCCTGCTGACCTGGGATCCTCCTTCAGTCCAGCTACTGGTTACAGGAGTTGTCCAGCAGATAGTAAGAGCAGCTCAAGATTATTTGCAGGAAAAAAGGAACACCCTAAGTAAGATTTTGAAAACACGGCTTGCTTTGCAGAGTAAATAAGCAACAGCTTTTTGTGTTGGGAAAGGAACTTAAATATATTAGATTATGGTTAAAGTGAGGAGAAAAATGCTGTGTACTCCACAGATACTTTTGATGTATTTATAATCTCACCGGATGATTTCTTAGCTCTTGTAAGATGTGGTGTTTCTTCCTCTGATCATTCTAGCTATTATTCTTTTCATGTCATGGTTTTTATTCATTTTGCTTGAATATGAGTGGTGAAAATTATACCCAACACACCACTTAATGTCTTAGTAATACCTTGCTCAATTTCATTGATGTTTCTCTGTTGACTGCCTCCTAGCACTTAATTTACCTTTTTTCTTGAAGTTCAGTGGTTCAGCCCCCAATGTAGGCTCTTGCGATGCATCCCTGCCACAGCTAGCATTCATGAGGTGAGCGAACTGCTACTGGAACCAGTGTGACACGTTGCCTGCCCAGGAGACCTTGCCAGGAAGTAGAGCAGCCTTGCATCTGGGTTCTTACTTCACTGACACTTCAGGGCGTGTCAGCAACTAGGAGCTCTGGGAATGGCATGTGCAAACAGGAGCAAGGCAGTTGGCGTGGAAAGGCATGCTCATGCAGCCCGGAAGTGGTGCTCAAGACTCTACGAGTCAGCATAATGATGGCAGTGACATACAGCAAGACACAGTCTGCTGACTGTGACAGACGATCACCTCTGGCAATCAGAGGTCTAAGGAAATGCATGTGAAGTGTCAGGAAAGGCAAATGGAAGAATGACGTGTTCTTCATAGAGATCCTGCAGGTGCAGAAGCCTGAGCCTCATGTGTCATGGAAGGAGGGACAGCCATAGGCTAGGCTGGAATATGTCCCTGGAGGATGGGACTCCCATGAGGGTGGAGGCTGCAAGGTTGTGACTTCGGCAGCAAAGGGCTTTGTCTCCAGACATCCAGTTGGAGAACACTAGAGAGATCTGGCAAGAGGAACAAGCTATCAGGATAGGTATCTGGGCCAGCTGTCCCTCTCTGAGAGGTCAGAACTGATAGCAGTAAGAGGAGGTGAAGGTGATACCAGTCAGGAGCTCTCTTGTTTGCCACAGACTGCCTGATCAAGAAGAGGAGGTGGGTGAAGCCATGTTAAACCAACTGGAAGAAGCTATGGGAGCCTCATGAGAGGCTTTTACCATCCACACGTGCTGGAAGGGCAACGTTGCAGGATGCTAACAATCTGAAGCTTTCAGAAGCATATCAGGCACAGTTTTTTTCAGTCCAGATGCTGGACAGTCCAAATAAAGGAGGTGCTGAGTGGATCTGCTCCTCACTAATGCAGAAGAAATAATGGTTGTGAAGGTTAATGGTAGCTGTGGCTCTAGCAGCCATGAGATAGTGGAGTTCATGGTCCTGAGGGAAATGAAGAAAGCAAGTAGCAGAGCAAAAGCTTTGGCCTGCCTTGGCACACCTGGACTTGTGCAGGGAGCTTGCAGACAAGATCTTGGTGGTAAGCTTCCCAGAGGGGCAAAGGAAAGAGAGAGAGTTCATCCTCGGTGACAAAAAATAGCTCATCTAAAAGTGCAGGATGCTAAACAGGAATGGCAGGAGCTGACTTGGCCACAAGGAAACTTCTGGATGAGCTCAAATGTGACAACAAAGTGTGTGGATGGTGGAAGTGGGGGCAAACTGCCCAGGAAGACTACTGAAGACATCTGCTTAGGTGTGGAGGAGTGGAATTAGGAAAGCCATGGTTTGGATGGAGCGGAGACCGGTGGTGAATGTCAAGTGCAACAAAAATGGCTTTTATAGATATATTGGCAGCAAAGAGACCAGGGAAATTTGAACCTGCTGCTGAATGGATTGGGTGATCTAATGACAAAATGCATCGGGGGAAAAACAGAGGCACTGTTATCTTCTTTGCTTAGTCCTCCTGTGTCTCTGTGTCTGGTGAGCAAGTTTAGGGGAGAGAATTGCTACATACAGAAGATGTGGATCAGGTTTGGGACTGCTTGGGCAAAAGCTGGGACCAGATGGGATGTGTCTGAGGGAGCTGGCTGATGACATGCTAAGGCTGCTGCAGTCATCTTTGAAAAGCTGTGGTACTCAAGAAAGCTTTCCAATGAATGGCAAAAAGTAGATGCTATGTCTAGCTTTCAACAAGTAGGGACGTGAGGCAGGTTTTGGGACACTATGTGCAAGTGAGCCTACAGTGTGTGTTGAAAGATTTTTGGAGTAAATTCCCTTGGAAACCACTTCTGAGTACATGAAGTAGAAGAAAGCAATTTGAAATAGGAAGCACAGATTTACCAAGGACAAATAATGCCTAATCACCCTCTGTGATGAAATAACTGGCTGTAGATGAAGGGGGAGTGGTGGATACTGTTTACCTTGACTTTTGCAAGGCTTTTGACCCAGTACCTTATTGTATCATTGTCAAATGGGAGAGATGTGGACTGAAAAGTAGAATAACTGGCTGGAGTGCTGTGCTTGAGTGGAGTTTGGTGACTCAAGTCTAACTGGCAGCTGGTTGCAGCTGGTGTTCCTTAGAGTTCACTGTTGGGTCTGCTACTGGTAAAGGTTGTTCTGAACAACCTGGATGACAGGACAGCAGCAAATTTGTGAATGGTACCAGACTGTGCAAGTGGCGGATACCCTGGATGACAGTGATGCCTCTCAGGGGAATCTCAAGCTGCAGGAGAGAGAACTTGCTGAAGTTCAGAGAAGACCAATGCAAAACCCTGCATTTGGGCCAGAATAACCCTGTGCTTTGGTATAGGCTGGGGGGCTGACAGACTGGATAGAAGATTTGCCAGATAACAAGTTAAATGTGAATCTGTGGTGTGCCTGTGCAATGCTGAAGACTCTGCTACTGGGCTGCATTAGAAAAGCATGACTAGTAGATTAATGGATATGATTTTCCTTTCAATTTGAGCTTGTGAAGATGCATCTGGAGCAGTGTCTAGTCGTCTTCACTCTTCCCCCTCATCCTGAATGAGAGAGATGTTGACAAACTGAAGGGAATCTAGTAGAGGTCCACTAAGCTGCTTAGGGAGGTGAAGTATGTGAAAGTGAGGAGAGGCTGAGAGAGCTGAACTTGTCCAGTCTGCAGAAGAGAAGGTTAGTATGGGATAGGATAGCAATCCCCCTTTGTAAAAGGTATTTAAAAGGAAGACCAATCCAGACTCTTCTGAAAGGCATATGGTGGAAGGACAGGAGGCAACAGACACAAGTTGTAGCAATGGAAATCCAGATGGGATACAAGGAAAAAAATTTTCACCATGGGAGTGGTGAAGCAGTAGAACAGGTGCCCAGGGATGTTGTGGTATCTCCATGCTTGGATGTATTAAAAACTGGACCAACCCCGAGCAACCTGCTCTAGCTTTCAAGTTGACCCTGTTTTGAACAGGAGATTGGACTTGGATGATTTATGGAGATCCCTTTCAACTTAAATTTTTCCGAGATGCTCTGATGAGTTGATGTACCTAAATCCTGTTCCTCTGCTTGGCCTTTTTTGAGCTTTAGTAAAATCCATTCTTTCTTCTTGTACTCCCACTTCTTCTGGTATGTTATTTCAGCTTCTGATGTTTTGCTTAGGCTTTTCATCAGCATATTCTGTTAGTTCATTTCTATTTTATGTAAGAATATTCTTGATAAGGGTATTAGCATCAGTCTGAAAGCTACTTTCTGAGATACTTTCAGTAACCTCTTCCTTTTCACAGAGTATATCCCTGTTCAGTCATCCCTTTACCATTTCTTTTAAAAAAATCTCACATTGGATGTACTATTTCCATCTTTGCCAGGTAAATTAGCTTCCAAGTGGCAACCTGGCCAATAGTTCATGGATACCTGGTTAGGTTAGGTCTGCCATGTTTTCCTTTACCTGAAAGAAGTATAGTCAAGTCAAAAGAATATTTTCTTACTAAAGAAAACTACTATCTTTGTCTGGCACAATATTCTGTGGAGAAAAAAACCCCAACTGTTAGCTTTTGACTGTTTTCCACATAAAAACAGAGAGAGGATTTTGCCAAAACTTGAAGAACCGGCACAGCTGAAAATGCAAGCTCTGTTCCTTCATATGAATTAATGGAATTGTTTATTGTAAGCCTAGCAAGTTGCATTTTTTCAAATCAGTGAATGTGATAACACTAGCAATCATTTAAATTCATCGGAGCTCCATAGGAGTAGTTTAGGCCAGCTTTGATTTACTGCATCTCTGTTGCTGTTTAATGGAAGAAGGAAAGGCTGCAGCTGGCCAAGCTGCTATTCGAAAGAGACTTCTTGAACTAAATGCACTGAAATCATGAACTCAGACGTAGAATACTACAATGCTTTTCTGTTCTCTTATTTCATAATCAATTTAAGCTGAAATAAGATTTTGTCATGGTGGAACATTTCATTAATAGCCATTAAATTAAAAAAATACTGTCACGCCTATTTATTTGGCAGTCATTGCTGTTAATTTTGCAACTGGTTTTAAAAGAAGTGAAGTAATTACTGCATTTTTATTTTGTGTAAGTATTACTATTTTTTCTGGTTCTGGATGAATTTTTACTAAGTATTGTTGCAACTACAGTAATTCTAAAGCATTTTAAACCTCTTTAAGCCATTCAAAATAAAATATTTACTTTGGTATGAGCCGTTTTTGTCATATCTTACTGTTGAAGTGATGGTTTCTTTGTGATTTTTAACTTTCTTTAAAGAGTGTTTCATGTCATCTTTGGTGTGGGATCTTAACTGTCTCCTCTGACATTTATTTCCTATTTTTCAGATGAAGATGATATTGAGGAAAAAGAAAATCCTCTTGTTTTAGGAGAGGGAGGTGAGAGTGGTGGTCTTGTGCCTGGAAAATCTCTGGTCTTTGCAGCCATGGAATTGCTCATGTTTATCCTAGTACGGCACATGCCCCATCTGAGTTCAAAAGTGTCAGATTCTCCAAGTCACACTGCTGCCAAATCCCACCTCTCTGAGGAAAGTGCTCGTCTTGTAGCTGCCACAGTTACTATCCTGTCTGACCTGCCTTCTCTGTGCTCACCAGCAGGTAAGGCACTGTAGTAAAATACGTGTGTGTGGTTACTGTAGGGGAAGTGGTGTGAGCATATGATGCTAAAATTAAACTGTAAATGTATTTTTACAGGATAGTTTAAGGGCCATCTATTGAAAAGTATGTTTAGGTTCTAAAATAGATTAAGACTTCAAGCTTTTCTAGTGACCAATGTGGAGGAAATTACTTGATTTAAAATGTGCGTGTGTGCTGCAAGTTTGCTGAGGAAATGAGATTTTATTGGGGTTTTTTCCCCTTTTTTCATGATTCTGAAACCTTTTGGCCAATTTTCATCATACTGTAAAAGAATATAGACATCTTTGGAGATAATTAAATTCCTGAGAAGTTAATGAAAAGCAGCAGCTGGATGAAAAGAGAATCCTACTGAGGAACAAACGGCACAATTCAGCTGTGGTACACTTGTTTTTGCAGCCGTTGGCTGTCAGTCATCCCAAATGTGTCTGTAAACTAAAAGGAGCTTTCTTCTGCCCAGGGAGACTGCAACAAAAGGATGTGTGCAAACTAGGCTAATTGCACAGAGTGGAGTTCAGGGGTAAAGGACACAATTGCATGGCAAGCTGTGCTCTTTGAGTTTTGCTTTTCAGGGAACAAACTGCTGTAGAGTTGCCTTGTGGATCTCTGGGAGGTTTCACACACTGATATAGATAAAACATTTGAGACTTTGGTCTCTTAATGAGATGCATGGCAAAGAACATGTTTGGACAAAGTCATGCTCAGAACATGGGCTGTCTTCAAACAGACAAATTGTGTCTTGCAGTTTTTAAAAAATAGGATATTTGAGCTGATCTGGAGTCCTGCACAGATTTTATTTGATTCCTGGTTTGTTTTTTTTTCTCCCTTTTGTAGGGGTGGGGTGGAGAGGGGGCAGGCAAATGGGGCAAATGAGTAGCAGTGCTACTTCTGTGTTGACCTGAGTGAAGGCATGACTCCCAACATTTGGCTAGTGACCAGTGAAAGGAGCTCAGAAACTGTTAGTCTAGGGAGACTGCTAGAGCTGGTTTTTTATCTCGTCCAGAAGACAGAGCCAGCTGATAGCTGTAGGGAGTGAGGGATAGTAAATGTGCAAACATTTGTGTTAATTGAGCCTTTGGATGTTAAGGGAAACCGAACAAAGAGAATTTATCACTTTCTGTGATTAACTGAGTTTTTTATATTTCTTCCTCTTTCCTTGAAACGTGAGCATCTCAATTGGATATGATCCTGGGCAGTCTGATCTAGAGGAACTGCTGCTTTGAAAAAGGAGGTTAGATTAGATGACCTCCAGCAGTAATTATTCTACTTTGTGTATTTATCCTCATAGCATTCTCAGAAGTAGGAAAATGGTGGGATTTGTGTTTCCACAGATGTGGGAAAATGAGGCATAGAAAAGATATGGAAAGAGATTTGACTGTCTGATGTGAGCTGGACATTGATATTAGACACCTAAACCCGACTTTGTTTCTGGGGCTTGTACCATGCACCAGCTTCATTGGGAAGTGCCATAACTTGTTTTGGAGACCTGTTTCCAGACCTCTTATTGCTGCTGNTTTTTTTTTTTTTAGGATGTATGACGATCTTACCCACTATCCTATTTCTGATTACAAGAGTATTGAAAGAAACAGCAGTAAAATCAGCAGATAATCAGGTCCCACCTCCAGTCAGTGCAGCCCTTCAAGGGATAAAAACTATTGTTACTCTCCCAACAGTCAAGACTGATGAAACTCAGAAACAATGGACAAGTCTTATCCGCAGCACTCTGGCATCTATCTTGGAATACTCTCAACCTGGTAAGTGATTTCCCAGTGTAGGAGAGTTAAAATTAAAGAGAGCTGGATTTTGCTGTAATAAAAAGGCAAGTATTGTATCTGCCTTTAATTTAATAGGCTTCATGTCTGAGACTTGGGAATTAAAAATGGGGATAATTGTTTGTAAAATGGAAACGGGAGAAAGACCTGGGTGCACACAGAGTAACTAGAGTTACTTAGTAGGTTGTGTTGAAGACAAGCACAGTATTTGCTTTAAGAAAATACAGTTACATCTCAGGAGTTCCCATTTCAGGTTTCTCCGTGTTTGTCTGTTTTCTTTGACAATATTGATCATAACCTTCTGTTAGAAATTTCGTCTTTTGCAACTCATCTTGCAGCTTCTCCCGACCCTCACAGGCCCTTTACGTAGGGTATTTTTCTGTACTAGTTCAGGCTTTCCTCTTCCACTTTCAATCCTAATATGACATGATTATTTCATGCTTTAGATTTTCCTCAGGCTGACCTTACCAGTCTTCATAGTTTCAGCTAGTGACTTGTTTCTGGAACTTGGAAATCTACTTTCTGATCAGTCAGTCTTTCTGACATCTGCTGAGTGTCTCACAAGTAAAATCTAAAGGAGTTCCAAGCTGAATTCACTTTGCTTCCTGGACTAGGCCTAAATTTCTGTGACTACTGGCAACTCTGGACATGCTGGCAGGGCCTGAGCAAACTATCCTCTCCACCGTCCCTTTCCTCTTTCCACTGAATACCTGCTAGCTTAAAGGAAAGGAGATTTCAGTTGCCAAAACAGTGTTTGTAGAGGAACTGTTCTCTTTACTGAAACTGTAATTGTTCAGTACTGTACATGGATTCGACACCTTGAATTAAACCTCAAGAACAATGGCAATCAGTGTATTTTTTTAAGTGTTTGCTGGCACAATTCATATAGTCATAACAACAGTGAGTGGTAAAGTGGATGAGTGTGAAGACAGCAAGGGATAATTGTGGCCAGGTTCACACTGGAGTAGGATATTCACCATACTGTTACAAGCTTTCTGTGGTGAGAAAAAAATACTACCCCTGCAAAAAAAAAAAAATCAGTTACCCACCAGCAGGATGTCTACAGCGTCTCTTTAGAGAACTGCAGACTACTTCTCTTGGTTCATAATCGTGCTTTGCCTTGCCCTTAAAAAAGCAAAAAAGATGTAGAGCCTTAGCTGTGTAGTTAGCAAAAGAGAGAGACAAAGATTTGTCATTTGCATAATGGTAGTTCAGCCAAAAAACCATCCTGTTACATCCCCAATGAGCCATTTATAGAGACTGAAGAAAGGCTTGAATGGAGTTACTCATGTGAGAGATAGGAGTGAGTAGGTAATTGCAAACCGTCCTGAAAACGTCTGAAGGGGAAGGATCGGTAGATTTGTGCTAACAATGTCAAACTTCTAATTTGATTTGTCACATCTATGCTTATCTTCTAGCCTTTTGTTCCTGTAAAGATTTCTCAGTCCCTCTTTCCAAAAACATTACAGGCTTTAGGCATTTTTGCAGACTTCAGAAATTTTTCTCCATTCCTTGCAAGAGTGTATGCTTTCCTTTTCCTTTCCAGTCTTCTATGGAGTGGGACACATCACACACTCAAAGAATCTCAGCAGAATCTACTGCATATGATTTCAAGACTCATAATATGATAAAATTGAAACAAATTTAAAATTTAATTTTCTTTTTTTGTCACCTAAAATGGTTGGAGTAGTGTTTTGAAGTAAGGTTTCACATAATGGCTAAGCCATTCAAGTGACTAGCTGACATCTGTAAAGAGCAGTCATGCTGGTTTTCTTTTTGCTGACTATGTGTCAGCTGTTTCTTTGTGCTTCTCAAGGGAGAGCAGAACCAAAAAAACCAGCAGAACAGTACTTTGTAATATAATAATTATATATGAATATAATTTTTTCCTCTTGATGTAAATTTATGAATGAGATCCATAAAGATAGAGTTTGTGCAAGAGAAAAAAAGGATGACAGTGGCAAACTGTCATCCTTTCAGTGACTGTGTAAGGAACCTGAAGGTGAGCAAGTCCATGGGACCTGATGAGATGCATCAGTGGGTCCTGAGGGAACTGGCAGACAAAGTTGCTAAGCCACTGTCCATCATATTTGAGAAGTCATGGCACTCTGGTGAAGTTCCCACTGACTGGAAAAGGAGAAATATAACCACCGTTTTTAGAAAGGGAAAAAAGGAAGACCCGGAAAACTACAGGCCGGTCAGTCTCATCTCTCTGGCTAGCAAGATCATGGAGCAGATCCTCCTGGAAACTATGCTAAGGTACATGGAAAATGAGGTGATTGGTGACAGCCAGCATGGATTCAGTAAGGGCAAATCATGCCTGACAAACTTGGTGACCTTTGGTGATGGGGTTACAGCGTTGGTGGATAAGGGAAGAGCAACTGACATCATCCAGATGCCATCCAGAGGAACCTTGACAGGCTTGAGACGTGGGCCCATGCCAACCTCATGAAGTTCAACAAGGCCAAGTGCAGGGTCCTGCACCTGGGCCGGGGCAAACCCAAGCAAAAATACAAGGTGGGCAGAGAATGGACTGAGAACAGCCCTGAAGAGGAGCACTCAGAGGTGCTGGTAGATGAGAAGCTCAACATGAAAGCCAGACGTATCCTGGGCTGCACGAAGAGAAGCATAATTAGCAGGTCGAGGGAGGTGATTTTCCCCCTCTACTGTGCTCTCAGGAGACCCCACCTGCAGTACTGCATCCCCCTCTGGGGTCCTCAGCACAGGAAGGACATGGACCTATTGGAGTGGGTCCAGAGGGGCCCCACAAAGATGACCAGAGGGTTGGAGCACCTCCCGTATGAGGACAGGCTGAGAGAGTTGGGGTTGTTCAGCCTGGAGAAGAGAAGGCTCCAGAGAGACCTTATAGCAGCCTTCCAGTACCTAACGGGGGCTACAGGAGAGATGGGGAGGCACTCTTTATCAGGGAGTGTAGAGATAGAGGGTGATGGTTTTAAGTTGAAAGAAGGTAGATTTAGATTAGATATTGGGAAGAACTATTTTATTGTGAGGGTGGTGACGTACTGAACATGTTGCCCAGAGAAGTTGTGGATGCCCCATCCCAGGAGGGGATGAGGCTTTGAGCAACCTGGTCTAGTGGGAGGATCTAAAAAATAAGTTTTTCCTCTCTTGTTTACACATTGAAAAAAGAAAATATGACTTGGTCATAGACAGTGTGGGTGATGTTTGTTCCTTGATACTTAAGTTTCAGAAAGTTTGACTTAGTTTATTCAAACAACTGTTAGAACAGAATTGCTCAGCTTTGTGTCAGTTACAGTCAAGAATGATAAAGTGATTCTGTAATAAGTAGATGCATATTTGTATGGAGTTGCACATAATTTCAGGAACATTTCCTCTGTGAGTTGATCTGTGTTCACTGGTTTTTACTAAATAAATTCTAACCCCTTTTTGGAGTAAGCTGTGTGTTTGTTTTTGTTTTTCAGAGGCCTCTAAGCCTATTCTTGATGAAGTAAGCATACTTACAGCTATTGCTGTCTTCCTTTGGTCAGCAAGCACTGAGATAATTGGAGTGCAGTCTTTACAAAACGGATGTATGAACAGATTTAAAAGTGCATTAAATTCCAATGATCCTTGGGTAAGATCATGTTACGGGAATGTGAATTACATATAGTTGAGAAAAACTAATTGTGATATATTTGCTATGTTTCTTGAATCCTTTTTTCATGCCTTTACTTCAGAGTTTAATACTGCTTGTCAAAATAACTAGAATTTTCAACAGTGTGTTACAGAAGCTCTATACTGAGCAAAACAACCCAACTAAGTGCTTCTAGATAGTGTGTGTTCATGGCCTTGTGCCAGGTTCTTGACTTGCAGCTTTTAAAAAGGAAAAGAATCTTTGATATGTGAAATTTTAGCAAATGAAAAGGTTGGTTACGGGAGGGTGGTGACATTTCCACATTAATGCTGATCTTTTATAATACAAAGTAAACCGCTTCTTCTGTAGATAAAATTACAGCCCACATTTCTGATGAATTTTATATTTCTTTGTTCAAAAGCTATGTTTATTTTACATTTTCATACAAAACTCAGTTTGAGTGCAAAAATGTAATTTTGTGGTCACCATCAGAATATCTAAAGATTGTGAATCATCTCTTTCCTGATTTCACTTCTGCCCTTTGGTTGTCTTTAGGAATTATCTTCTAAATTATTTTTCTTACTAAAGAGGGAACTAAGAAGCTGTAAGCTGACTTTGTTCAAGAATGCCAATGCACTGTGTAGTTAAGCTTAACTGTTCCAGCCACGTATGCATCAGTTTGTTTGAGTGGGTATACGAATCTGCAGGTGGGAGCTAGTATAGTGTTTCCACAACAGTGTTTCCGAGCTCTGCAGATTCCTAAGAAAAACACACAAAAAATGCTGATGTGTTTAGGGTCACAGCAAGGCATTTACAATCCTGTTTAGACTCGTAATTCTTCTCTGCAGCAGGGCTGGTGTTTTCCAGCGTGCATATAAAATTCAGTTGGTTCTGAAGCCTGACTTTGGGTGGAGAGCTACTTAAAATGTTAGTGTGTGGATGGAAATGTCATTTGCATTAAGCAGAAACTTTTGTGTCACACTGTCTCTCAGCTCTGTATAAACACCTGAACAGTGTGAGAAGCACATCTTTGCCGACCAGCCTGCTGGAAAGCTGTCAGTGAGCTGGAACTTACCACTTTTTTTGTAATTCACAGAGAATGCTTTGACAGCAGCCAGATTGTGTCCACTCTCCTCACTGGTGCGCAGAATGTACACTCTGTCGTACTTGTGTATTCGTTCTAGGTTTTTGAATCTAAACCACTCATTGCTGGGATCAGTGACTAGACACCTGGTAGTAGTGAAAGCATTATACTGTTTGTACTAAAGCATTGAGCTGATTATGGAAAAAACTCATCTAAAGAAATGCCGCTGCCTCGTAAGAAATACAGGTGTATTTGTGAAACTGTTACCACCTGTAAAAGTCTGAAAGGTTAGAGATCATGGACAGTAATAACCAGAAGGCTGGTGATCTCAGTTTCGTTTTGCCACAACAAGGGAACTCAGTTGAGAGACCTATGTCTCGTGTCTCTCAACGCTAATGGGTAAGTTTTACCTGAGAATGTGCCTGAGGTGCTTTGAAGAAGCCCTAGTTTTACCTCACAGGAGTTTTTGTAGACTTCTGTAAATGCTGAATACTCAAAAAGTTTTATATTATATAGACTGAATAAAGAAGTTTGGATGAAATTCTGCTATCAGTTGTAAAACTCTTATTTGAATTATGCATGCATGTAAGAAAAGAGATTTTTACTCCTTATTTTGAAGGCTAATAAGGAATAAAGTTTAAAGAATGTAGACAGAAAGGGAAGGGAATTATTTGGAGTGGTATGGAGAGAGAAAGGAATAATTTTTGAAACAGGTCAAAGACAATGCTGAGTAAGGCATTAGGAGAAAATGTTCTTCTGTGGAGCTCTTGTTAGAAAGCATACAAGTGGTATTAGAAGACGTTATTACTTCAGGCCTTAAAAATTGAATTGTATAGAAAACTTGCAGTCATGTACTACTGAATTAACAGTGACCCGGGCTGCATAACTTACATTTTCTTACTTTTAGTTCTCATTATCTATCATTTTTATTCAATATTTGTATTTATACATCTGTGTTTCCAGTCATCCACGGATCTCCTCACATAACATTGTGTTCAGTAATACTCTAGAATGTTTCTGCTCAGCGTGTGCTTAGTAACTCATCCTGTTCAGACTTGAGTGCAGTTTGAAAGCACTTGCAATGTTTTATCCTCATATTATTTATTATTATTTATTAAATCTTATTTTAGCAGATGGGCTGTGTTGCTGTTTTCCTCTTATTCAGTATGTTTCCTTCTCCTTTGGTCTTTTTTTTTTTTTTTTTTTTTTTTTTTTTTTTTTTTTTTAGTATCACATGTATCTCACATACAGATAACAGAGTTTATTAGAATTCCCTGAGTTAACAAATAACTTTCAGGGCAATGTGTTTATCTTGATCTGATTAGGTTCAAGCCAAGTGTTACCAGCTTCTGCTTTCTGTGTTCCAACACACCAATCGTGCCCTGTCAACTCCATACATTCATTCATTGGCCCCTATCATGGTTGAGAAGTTGAAAGCTGTGGAAAGGAGCCGCCCAAACAACAATCTGGAGCTGTTAGCAGTCCAGGAAGGAATTAAAGTCCTTGAAACATTGGTTGCCCTCGGTGAGGAGCAGAATAGTAAGTATTTAGTTTGTCTAGAGAAATGTGTAATGTGAAAATAGAATATTGAACATTAGAATCTTGCAGTTAGGAACTTGATGGCCTGGTCACCATGTCTGTGCAGCATGCTTTTGTAATTCCCATACTGGAACTTTTGTATACATGGATGTGTGTAGCACATACACTGTGATATGCTGTAGCCTTCGCATTTCTGGTGATTGCAGGAAAAAAAATTCTAGACATAAACAGCAGTAGTGGGTGATGTTTTCTTCTGTTTGTAAATGAGTAGTTCACACTGTTTAAAAGTACTTTTTTGCCATTGGTAACTTTTATTTATTTTAGCAGACTCGTCACTTTTATCAGGTTCCTTCTACCAGCTCAACAAAGTTTATCTGAAAAGCCCAAGAAATTGAATTATACTGGTCAGAATATCTTGATTGTAGATGGAGCCTCCTGTTTGCTTTGGTAGATAGAATACAATATTTAAAGTCTATCTTTAAGCAATTATTCTCTAACTGAAACAATGTGTTTTCTAAAGGCTTCCTCTGCAGACATTTGACTTTTGATAAAATTCCCTGTACAAATATTACTGTAGGTTTTGTGTAGGTTTGTTTCCTGCCCCTTCCCCCCCAACATACTGCCTGTTGGTATTTCTCTTCATTGATGAAACACTAAATGTATGTTTTCTTGAGCCCCATTCTGCTTCTGAAACAGTTGTTTAAAACACACGTAAAATGAAAGAGTAACCGAAGCAAATGAGGAAACAAAGCATCTGATTTTTGCTAGTGCTGGCTGGAGATAATCACGCCACGAGTATGAACGTAGTAAAAACCTCTGGAGAATATTGTTAATACTCTGATAACCTACAAAATTTTAAAGACATGAGATACCAGTAATGTTTAAGTTCTTTGAGCTTAAAATTTACAATTCACGTTGCACATTTCAAAGGCATACTTGTATCCTTGCTAGATACAAAAACTGCTTAAGTTCAGCTGCTTTTTTGTTCTGAAGAGAACCACTTTTGATCCCTGTACCGTTCTCTGGCCTCTTTAGGTCCAAGTCTAGCTGTGTGCTTGGAATCTTCCTGAATGGACTAATATAGCAGATAACTGTCCTTAATGTTTTCGTGAACGCTTGCACACTAACAGCAGTTCTGTTATGCTCACTGGGGAGGCTGATATATTCACATTGAACTGAATAAGGTTTCTGTCTGCCTGAAAAGTGAAATCTTTTAATGTGATAGGCACTCTACATCTTACAATCTCTTACAATGACCTGCGATCACATGGTGCAAAGGCATCTCTAAAGAAGTGTCAGGAACAAAATAAATAATTGTGATGAATAATAATAGAAATCTGAAACACAATCCTGGTAGGATTTGAGTGGCCAAAGGACAGGAAACCGTCTACATTTCAGCTGTTTTTTTATTTGATCATTTTTAATGACATTGTTTACTGTCATTTCTGAAAACAAAATTACCCTGTCAGTCTAGGAACTGATAAAACTAATTTTATTTTGTTTTCTTCTCTGATATGGTTATTAGATTTATTTGTTTTTCTTTCACTTTTAGGAGTCCAGTTGCTTGCCCTTCTCGTTCCCACTCTGATCTCCTATTTACTGAACGAAAATGCCTTTGCTTCTGCATCTGCAGCATCTAAGGATCTTCACGAATTTGCACTTCAGAATCTAATGCACATCGGTCCACTTTACCCACATGCTTTCAAGACAGTAATGGGAGCTGCTCCTGAATTAAAAACACGTCTAGAAACTGCAGTCCGAGCAAGTCAGGCCAGCAAAGCAAAAGCAGCTGCTAGGCAACCACCACCCACAGTACATTCCACTCCAACAATTAAACTGAAAACTAGCTTTTTTTGAATTACTTTTGTTATTTTTGGACCATTAAGTAGTGAGAAGCATTATATTATCCCTGATATGTTACTGCGTATGTGTCTGTAATTTTGTGTAATTTGTATGTGAAAGGTTGTCTAACAGAGCTTTGTGTAATTGCCTGAAATCCATGCATTACAAGGGAAGTCGTGTTACTTGTATAGATTTTTAGGAAATTGAATGTGATCATATTTATGAATTTGTGTTGTAAATTATCCACCAAGAAACCACATTCTCTATCTGACTAAAAAGTTTTATTTATTTTTAAAAGCTACCCCAAACCTCTGCGTGGTTTTTGAAATCCAGTGATTGTTATCCTACCATTGTGCCAACACACTAACACAGTGGGGATGGAGGGAAGAGGGGAAACTGTTATGAAGTAATTACCATGTACCATGGGAAATTTCAAGTGTAGAAGTATGCACTTTTTTTCCTTTTAAAAACAAAGTCGGGAAGGAGATTGTCACACCTTGTAGATAATTTGAGCTTGCATGAAAAAAAATTGAAAATTTTCAGTCTTTCTCAAGGTGAACGATCAAGCATGCTGTCTTAATGAGTTGTCCTTATTTATGTGGTGTATATTTCTTTCAGATCCATTTCTACGCTTGAAAATTAATAAAGGATGCAAAGAATCTAATCCCCCATCTCTTCTAAGATAAATTTTAAAGAATACATTGGAAATTGAGTTTATAAAGAGAACTGCCTGCTATCTGCATCTTTGTAGGTATAGATTTTGGACCTTGTAAGGTGCTGTGTGGTAGCAGTCTTCCTATTCTGCCAGGCACTGGTTGAATATGATGATTCAGTGCTCTGCTCTTTTTCCAAACTCCTAGGTATATAACCTTCCTGCAAGATTTTAGTCTCAGTGGATATACTTTATCTATAGTTCTTGTTAAAGTTTGGAGAGCCAAATTACTTGAGCGCTTTGTACCTGTACTGACTAAGGGAACAAAATACAAGTGAGTGCCAGGCTCCTCCAGTTTTTCCTTCCCCTACTAGGCTTTTCTTTTTTGGAAAAGCACATGGCTCCCCTCACACCTGAGTGAGTCTGATCTTACAGATTTTGGAGCTTAGAGCTGAAGTACTGTGCTAACCTCCCTGTGCAGAGGCTGGGACTCCCAATGTCTGTCTGTTGCCAGACCTCACCCTTCCTATTGGCAGAAGTGCAGAACCATGTGTTTTCTTGTGTATGCAAGGCTGACTTACATGAATATTTTGACACTGCTGTTGAATTTATGGACTTCTATACAGATCTTTCTATACATTTTGCTTTATAGAGAGAAGCCGCATAACTGGAAGCTTTGGCTAGGCCTCTTGAGTTTCATCTCGGTGTTTTTCTGGATACTCTGCAAAAACTGCATATTTCAGAAGCTTCTACTTCAACTCAAACATAATAAAGGGGTACTAAATTGAATTTAATATGATTAATAGTTGTTTGAAGTATTTGTAGATCATTATTTTTGCATAGCCACTTGCCTAGTCTCTTTTCCCTTAAGACCTTATATACCCCTTTGAGTACCTATGGAAAATGCAGGACAGGACAATGCTCTTTTGCCCCTTTGTATTTGGTGTATGCAAATTATTTAACATGAAATCAGAAAAGCTTTTATTTCACAGTGAATATTTTAGTACTAAAGTGGTGCATACTCTTTCAAATGTTTTTTTCATAAAGAAGTTAACTTCCAAGCCTTGTTTCATTGTCCTACAGGAGTGAAGATAAATGCAGAAATCAAAACAATACACCATACATGAGGAGGAAAGTAATTTCACTATTTTTTTCATCTTTGTATGTGTAATGGGAATTAATCTGATTAAAATATATCACTTTCTAATAAGCGTTTCCAGCATTACAAAGCTATTTTGCTCAGAAGAAGTTCTGAACTTGTTTAACACTTGAGGGAAAGTATTGAGGAAGCTCAGTACAAAATTGAAACAAAAAAATTGCAAGTAAATAACTTTATAACCTGTTTTAGATTCCCTCCTCTCCAAGTAGTCTAGTAATTAATGACTTTGTTGTTTGTTGGAAACTTTTTGTCTATAATTAGGCTTTATTTACCTTAATTTTTATCTCAGCACTTTTGTATTTTGGTTTACAAGATGTCTGAAAACTCAGAGGAAGGGAGGGAAGTGTAGCAATCAAGTGTGACTTAGAAGTTTCTAAGAAGAAAAATAGAAACAAGTTAGCAAAAGGGAAAATGGCACTAGACAGGTGCAGAGGGACAGAGAAGGGAGAGGATTTTGCGTACTGTGGGACTGTATGCTACATGCTCAACTTTCATTTGTATACATCCTTCCCCAGTTTCTAGTCCTCATTTGCTTCTTTGCTAGGAGATACTGAAGCTATAACCCTGTGGTTTTACATAATATTTTGGCGTTAAATTTCACTTGATTAAAAAAAAAAATAAGTGCCCGTAGTGCTTGTTGTTTTTCTTACCCTCCTTTTCATCTTTTTCTTTGTCAGTGGCCTTTTTAATGTGCCTTTTCATGAAGCTTGTTTGCTCTGTTTCCCCTTCATGTCTTTCCTCTGTCTCTCTGCTGTTTCCTTCCTTTCTGGGTGAGCCTTGTTTTTCTACCCCTGTTCCCTGACGATGTCCCCCAGCATGCACTCCCCCTTGTGTGCTTTTGCTCCTGTTCCCCTCTGCTCAGCCACACTCTCTGTAGGCTTCCTTAACTGCCTTTCCCTCTTCAAAAGTGTGAGGAGGTCGTCTGGCAGCCACAGGGGCAGGGGTACGAAGCGGGCGAGTACGATTTCGGAACAGCCAGGAGGAAACAGGAAGCACTGCTTGAGTCAGCAGCAGGGCTCTGCTGGTGTGCCCAGGGTGCGGTGAGGGGCGCTGGGACTCCTCTGTGCCCGCTGTGACCTGACCGCAGCAGCCTCAGTGGCCCTGTGCCATCTGTCCCACGGGCTGGGGGTCGAGTAGAGGCAATGGGGCACTTGGAGCACTTAGCCCTGCTGCCAGGGCTGTTGGTAGTGGTGTGTCTGTCTTCAGCAAGACTCCGGTGGTCGCAGGTGTGCAGCAGGGAAAGCAACCCCAACTTTCTGTGTCTTTGGGAGAAGCAGGAGAGAGCGATGCTGCTGACAGCTTGTGCCCCCAGCCCGGGGCTTTGCTGCCACTCTCAAAGGATCATGTTTTGCCTTTCCTTCCAGAAGAGGCAGTGCAGTAATTCCTGAAAAATGGTGTTTTGCTCTCTGTTTCATCCCATCCTGGGATGGATTTATAGCATTTGGTGCTTTGAGGCCAAGTGCTGCTCAGACCAGGACCAGAGAGGCCAGGGGTGAGAGAGCAGGGCTTGTCCAAACTTTGCAGAACTGCTGCAAGACCCCTGCCCCTGTTATGTCCCCAGGGAGGGCTGCGAGTGTGCCAAAGCCATTTAAATCCTGCTCTGAGGTGGAGATGATGGTTAATGTGTGCTCTCGATGCTGCTCAGGGCCGCCTGCCCCTCCTGGGGTGGCTTTGCAGGGCGGGAGCCAGGCCGTCTCCCTCACCCTCGCCCAGCCAACCAGGCCCGGGGGTGCGTTGCCAGCTGCCCCCTGCCGCGGCTTGCCGGCCTCAATCCCAGGATGGGAGGCTGTGGGGATGAGGCTCGCTCCCTGTAACGTCGTTCCTCACAATAAGGGCAGCGCGGAGGAGAAACAGGCGATTTCCTCCTTTTCCCGCCTCTCTCTCCAGTCACCCAGCGGAACTACATTTCCCAGAATGCCTTGAGGGAGGAGGGAGGCGAATCGCCGTCGGGAATTGTCCCCTCCGCGCCGCCGTAGCAGCCGGCGGGGGCGGCTGTCAGGCGGTGACGGCGGGCGGGACGCGCCCAGGTTGTTGCTGCTGCCGGGACGCGGCTGGGTGCGGGCGGCGGCTCGCGGAGGAGGGGGCGGCAGCGGCGGCGGGGAGCGCGGCGGACCCGGCCCAGCCATGGACGAGCAAGCGGGACCCGGCGTTTTCTTCAGCAATAACAACAATAATAACGCCCTGCTTTTACCACCGCCGGCGGGCGGGCCGGGGCTGGAGCCAGGCGAGGCGGCAGCAGCAGCGGCCGCCGCGGCAGCAGCAGGAGGAGGCGGCGGCGGTGGGGTCTCCGCTTCCGGAGCCGCCGCACCGGTATCGGCGTCCCGGGCTCAATACAGCGTGCCAGGCATCCTGCATTTCCTGCAGCACGAGTGGGGCCGCTTCGAGGCGGAGCGCGCCGAGTGGGAGGCGGAGCGGGCGGAGCTGCAGGTAACACCCGCGACCTCCTTCGGCGGCCGCTCCCCTCCGGCTGCGCAGGGCCGGGGTACCCCGGCCCTGCGCAGCCGGAGGGGAGCGGCCGCCCAAGCCCCTTGTCCCCAGCTTCCCTCCTGTCCCTTTCCCTGTGAGGGAGCGGCCGCCCGGCTCCACCGCGGGCCATTTCCCTCCCCCTCAGAGGGCGGCCGCGCTCCGCCGGAGGGGCGTGACATGGCGGCCGGCCCTGAGGGGAGCGGCCCCTACGCGCCGCGCGGCTCTCCAGGAGTGTCCCTCAAGGGACGGCTGCCTAAACTTTATCCCTAGTTTCATAACCCACTGATTAAAAATTGTCCCTGGGTGCTGCTCCAAAGCCCCGCTGGGCCCTCGCTACCCCTGGGCAGGCCTGTGGGACCGGCTGCAGGTTCTTTGGTCTAATGGGACACGTTATGTGGCGTTTTCAGTCGAAAAGCGGTGGGTTTGATATGCTTATTAATGCATTAAAGGACTGATAATGACGTTGAGGTTGAAGAACTTATGAACTGCTGGCCTTGAGCCGTTTCTGTCAGATAGTTGTTACATTAATCCTAATAACTTAGTTGTTGTTCCTCTTTGGCTTTGTTTACAAGCCAGCAGCCCACTGTTCGTTGCTCAGTTGGCTATGTTTAGGCTGAAAAGTGTCCACCCGGCTTCCTTTTTAGGTCTCCTTTCTTTGTCCCTTGCTTCCTGTCCATCTCTGTTCTTTCTGTGTCTTTCCTTGAGAGTACCATCTTTGTCAGAAGAGTCTTGAGCCTGCTTAGCAGTGGAAAACACTTCTCTGGTTTTGGGTTGTTGTGCTGTGTTTTGTTTTTTCTTTGGTTTGTTTGTTTGGGTTTTTTTTTAATTAGTAGAGAAGTCATCTTTTTGATTGTACTTTCTATGGTAACATCAAACAACTGCTCAGAACAGTGGCAGATGTGACATTCTTCCCTTGAGGGTTCCCTTGCGGGAATTAAAGGAAGTGGTCATCAGGACAAGAGAGTAATTTAACTTCAGTGAAAAAGTTGCTAGTCACAGAATCATGTTTCTATTCACTGCATCCAGTAAATAGTACGCAGAAAGTAACTAGCTGTGTATAAGAACATCACATGTCACATATCTAGTGGAGCCTCGTAAATATCTTGACTTTTTTTATAGCTGATACAGGTCTCAAAAATTGCTTTGGAGAAAAAAAAAATGGTTTACAGGACCTAAGAAATTCTGACAGTGTGTTAATAGTAATAACACTTTACATATTTATAGTGTCCTTCAACAGAGGCTAGGATGCCATTCATGCTCCTCCCGCAAGTATTCCTCAGAAGCTTGGTAAGTGTTATGGATGAGGCAGGAGGAAAGAAGTAGAATATTTAAACTATTTGCCAAAGTCACGCATTAACAGTGGCAGCACTGGGAATATAACCCGATTACAAGCTGTTTGCTTGAACGCCCTTGGTTCTTGCCAAAACATCTCAATAAAGTTATAATTAGCTGTGGCTGGCAATGCCACAAGCTGTAACAGCATTTATCTGCTGTGGAGTCATGTTCAGAAAGGTGCAAAATTCTTGGCTGTCTGTCCAGACATTGGGCGTTATGTGTGCTGTGACCATTTGCAGTTTAATGTTCTTTGAACCGTGTGAGAGGTTTGTGTTAGAGCTTCAGCAACTATAGGATGGCTTCTAGAAATTGTACATGTACAACTGAAGGATGGGCAGCATTAATTAGAAAGCAGTTCTGTGGCCTTTCTGAAGCCTTTTGTTGGCCTATGTATTTGGAAGTGTTTAACAGAATAATAAAAATTTGAGGTCGGGCAGTCTTGCTCTCTGGAGATGAGGATGCAGTGCTGATTGTACTTTAGTAGTCTTTTGTCCAATGTAAATGTTACATTATGCACTCTCTTGGGAGGTTGTGTGGCAGAAGACCTATTTTGTATGGTCTTCTTAGTATGCCATAATTTTTTTCCTGCAATTAATCTTGTTTCTTAGTGGTAGACTTTTTTTATCACCAGTTTCTTATCTGCCATGAAATTTAAATACTTCAGATACTTTATGCCACTGTGCTTGGCTTCTGCTCTGTAGCTGTTGGTTAGTTAAGCTATACCCTTTCTCCAAAAAGCCACCTCGTAAGTCAGTCCTGCTGTGATTTCCTATCTTCCTTTTCTTCCCCTTTGGGCTTCTTTTTATTTTGTCTTTTCGTTGTAAATAATTATGTGGAACTAAATGCGATATTTGTGAAGAGTACCTTTCGGTTGTGTTACGTGTTCAGGTGACACACAGCCAAGTTTATAACACATGTGAGTTGGCAGGATGGGCAGCTTACTCTCTGTTCTTAGTTACTGGTCTAGTACTGCCTTTTCAAGGTTTTGCTTCCTATCAAGTGCTTATGTTTTGCTTTCCCTGGCAAATATTTGTGTTTACTCTGATTTTCTAATTATTTTTCTTGAACCTTTTTGAAATTATTGTTGCCTCAGTTATATAATCTTCCTCATTCAGGGTGAAAAAGGACTTCAATATTTATATCTATGCAAGTATCATTAATTAGCTGTGTATTTCAAATATGAATGAAAACAGATTCATACAGGATTCCCCTAGATGCTTGTCTGCTAATTACATATTTCACTTTTAAGGTTTGCTTTCTGTTTACGGTACTTTGACATGACATCTGCAGATTGAAAAATTATCCTAAGAATAAACTTTCATGATGCCCTAAGAAGTAATTCACTAGAATAAATACTAACATTATTAATCCTCATTTTCGTATTCACAAACTAGTTTTTATACTATTATAATTTATTTTCATATCTTTTCAGAAATAAGTCTCTTTCCTTTTCTCAGGTTCATCTAGCAGCTGCTTGGGAGAGTTGACAAGAAAGGGTTTCTTGTTCTGCAAGTTTTAAACTTCAGGGTTTTTTTCACTCTGCATTCTTCTGGACTCTGTTGCTGAGGTTTTTCAGAGTTGTCATTATGTAGTGGACAATCCCATCCCAAAATAGCCAAGAGTTTGATCAAGTGCATATGCAGGGCACTGAAATTCCTGTCTTTGCTTGAGGCAAGCAGGGTTTGAAGTGCTTTCCATATTGGTGTCTTGCCTTAACCATACATCTTTTGACTGGCTGGGGGTGATGCTCTGTGGTGGATGTTATTTCCCTTTTAATTAGCCATCTGCCACCCCTGGGAGAGAGCGATGGGGACTCTGCGCCCGTGGCTGGGACCCCCGCAGAGCCGAGCACTGCCGATATGCCTCCTTGTCCCAGCAAGTGACAAAGCTGTTGAGCTCTCCTGTTTCTGGGCTGGATGAGCTTGGAAGGCTTGTGTGTGTGTGTGGCTTTTGTTTTGACTAGAAATTTTGTCTTTGCAAGCAATGCATATGTTGTTGTGGAAAATTTTGCTTCTGACAAACATTTTTTTGGCAAAAATGCTGATTTGCAGACTATGACATTTCTCCACATTTCACAAGTGTTCTAAATTGCAACAAACTGCTATGCTATATGTAACTGCATGTATAGACACCCTGTATCCTGCAGAGGAATTTTCTACTTCTTGTCCTCTTCACTACTAAAGTTTTCATTTCTTTTAACTGTTTCTTTAGAGTAGCAGGCTGGTTTGGAGTAGTGGCACCTGGTAGGGTTATGTTAAAATTATTTTTCTTGGGTAAACCTTCCTTTGAAAAAGTTTGTAAGGAAATTACGGAGATAGGGAAAGAGTTAATGAAATGAGGTAAAATGTGATTAAATTATAGCAAACAACTGTAATAGAAGTAATGTGACGGAAATAATAGATAAGCACTTGAGGTCAGTTATGGAAGTCAGATTTAGTAATGTTAGCTCTCTGGGGGGGTCATGGGTGGCTTTTCTGAGGCAAGAGGCAGGCAGTAAAACCAGGCGCACTGTGTGGTAAGATTGTGTCCTTGGAGATAGACAAGTTAAAGTAATGAGGAGAAGGGGCAAATCAGACAGATGGCTGTGGCTATTTATAGTGTGGTTTAGGACATTGGTTACTTGATTCAGAAATAGTTGATATTTATGGTTTGTTGGCTTTTAGATAATGGTCCTCTTACTGGATTAAGTTTCTTGTTAAAAATCATTCTGATTGCTGGATAATCTGATAATATTGTTCAGAGAAAAAGAAATGAGCAGTCAGTTGATGAAATCAGTTGTTTAGTTAATGGCAAACTAGAGATTTGGTTTGGCCAATAAATTAGGAGATAAACTGCAGTTTGAATAAGTTTTGTATAAGATTTTCAAATATGATGATGTGGGTTGAATCTCTGAGATTCTCTGTGAAAGATGAATTGGCAGAAGTTCTGTAGAAGTCTTTGCTAAACTATTTTTTCTTCTTAAGGCAGATATTACAAAGAAAACAGTGATTAATGTTAAATTCCTCTCCACCCCAGAAGGACAATATTTTCAACTTTGTTGTTTTAAATACGTCAGATAAATCAAAAGAAAGGCAGAAGAGAATAAGCCATGATCACAATATTGGGACCTGTTTAGTTGGGGAAAGCTGATGCTGAATGGGTCTTGGTAACTGCCAGATATCCTTTCTTTTGCTAAGTTTTTTATGAGACTTTCTAGTTGCCAAATTCATGTGAAGCAAAGAAGAGAAGCTCCTGGCCTCTTCTGCTTATATGCACGATTGCCAGCTAATCCCAATATACTCACTGATAAACTGTCAGGGCTTGTTTTATTTAAACCAGGAGGACTAGTGGGAGTAAATGTTCAGTGGCGAAAGAGCTGCATTATAGAATTTTGTAGCTTTTGTAGGGAAGTAGAATGTAAATGCAAACTGATGAGACTGGTTCTTTGCAGGTCTCTACTTGTTTTTTATAGTAATTTTTTTTTTACTTGCATAAATGATCTGAGCATTTCCCAGCATCAGATTTCCCTATTTCTTCTCAAATCTGTTAAACCTGTAATTTGGTTTAAGCGTAATGGAAGTGTGTTTCTTAAATGGGCCTAACTCTTTTAGGAAAGTGCATCTGTAAATACTGACATGGCATGAACAGACACTTTTGCAATGTTATGTTGTCTACAAGTGTTCTTTAAAGCTTACAAACACTTTTCGCAGAAAATTATACTTTTAGAAAGTAGATTATTTTCTGGTTTTTTTTGTGTGATTTACTATAGCATTGTTGAATTAAGCAAAAATGAAATAAGTTGTTACATTCCAGGTGGAAAACTTTGTTTTTCAGTTTCAGGTTAGCATATGGTGAAACATCCTATGTGTCTTTGCTAGTGCATGTTTATAATTTAAATCGCTATCTCTGTGTCTGGCTCAAATTGTAGCCCTCCTTTTTCTGTTGAAGGTCTTGGCTCATGTCAGGTTTATCGCATTGGGGGTAACTAACCTTTTGCTGTCTGAACAAATTAAATATAACTCAGCCTTTATCGGCGTTTCAGTAGACACTGAAACTTTATTTACTAATTCTAGAACAAGCTATGTAAAATTCCTCAAGGAAAATCACATGCATCTCAAGAGACTTTTAGTTCATCTTAAATTAATACCAAAAGAAGTACAAATGCCAAGCCTCAACAAAAAGTGATATCCATACACAGTTTTCTGAGAAAATAGATATTGGTCTGCAACCTGTTTGCATATTTGGTATCAAAAGGCTGCCAGGCCTCGTCAAGTCCTCCTTTAAGTTCTTCAGCAAAAAAGTGTCAAGAACGGACTTAGAAATAGATGATTGGTTGTTATGTTTTGTTTTTAAATGCTGAGAAATGCTTAGATACTTCAAAGACCTCTTCTGAATCACTTCATAGTGCCCAGGATGCAAGCTTTGCAGACAGTGCACTAGAGATAAAAGTACCCTGAAATGTTAAAACAAAGGTTCACTTTATTATAGTGACCTCTTCTGTATCGGTCTATAGATTGATTCGTATAGGTGTTGTTTTCCTATTTGAAAAAAGCTTGCTATATGCTAGCTAATATTGAATATATTGTAGATAATCCAGTGACAAACAAGTTAAAGATTGCAGTGCGGAAAGACTGCATTTTTTCTGTTCTTAGCCAGGAATATGTTTCCCTTTAGGGCAGTCACATAGGGCAGGATTGCGAAAGCATCAGAACAAAAATGGCATGCACGGCATTCATATCCAAGCTTGTAAACAGGAGGTGAGAACAAAATCAGTTATTTCTGTATCTGTTTCACTGATGCTGTAGTCAGCTCAGGGTGGTGGTGCATGCTTGAACACAGGAGAGTAGCTGCTCCTGGCTCTAGGAGTGAGAAACAGGAGCGTGCTGATGTTTGCAAATGCTCACACGTGGTCAAGTCTGGTTCACTCCTCTTTTTGTTACCAAAGCCAGATCTACAAATCTCCTCCAGATTTGTTCTCCCTTGTCTTGCTGTACCCCAAGTGATTCATTCAGCCTGTGAACTTCCATTGTCTCAGTTTAAATGTGGGCCAGAAGTCTATTTGTCAGTCCCGGTGCTGGCTGCTGTTCTTGCATTTCTGCCTTTCTTGTGCAGCAAGTGGAAAGGAATTATATTTGAGCATTTGCAGTTTCGACTCCAGCTCTTAATATGCGATTATTTTGTGACATGTAATTGCAGTGTTTCCTGTAGAATCACATCTCATTTAAAACTTGCTCTATTTTTTGTCCTTATATCAGTCTGCATGGATCATGCACCTGGGACTCAAAAGAAAAAAAAATTAGCACTCACCACTTAAGTAAGCATACTACAAAAATGACTGGAAGATTATAGAAAATTTTTACTTATGAAGAATTATTAAATAAGCTGAATATACTTTGCTTGGCTAGCTTGGCAAGTATTTTGATGTTTGCAGTTGTTAGAACAGTGAAAGGCAGCACTGAAGAGTGGATAAAAGAAAGGCTGGCTATCTGAATAGGGATCTGCCTAGTAAAACACTTCAAACTGTAGAAAGACAAGTCTTCCTGTTGGTTGAGATGCTTAAATTAGTAATCAAGGTATTGCCAGGCATAAATTACTACATGATTTCCTATTCTGGATGATCTACTAGGAGTTTTGAATTCACTGATAAGAAATTGTTTTTCAAACAATCTTTTAAAAGAGATGAAGAATGTAAGTAAATGGCTTTTTCAGCCAGCTTTTTTTACTGTGAGCTAAATCTTTGGTTTCTTTCGGATGGTTTAATTTTTTCAGGGCTTTGCTCTGATGCCAGTTTTAGGACGTCTCTGAGAAGTCCAGCAAAAATAATTTGCCAGTAGCAGATTGTGCTGTACGTTAGTCCCACGAGGTGTGATCGTCCAGTGTGAGTGTGCAGGTGATAAACAGGATGAAGTGTTTCTATGTGAGCTGAAGCTAAATATGCCTCAGTGCCTGCCACTTGTTTCAGCCTGTGGCCCCACTTCAGTTTTGTGTTATCTTAAATGGCTGCAGGCACAGAAGCACAAAAGCTTCCTAAGCCTCTCTTTGCATGGACTGCTAGTGAGTGTGTGTTGCAATGTTAAGTATGGTGCCTGAAAAATTGTTTGCCAGTTGTATTAGCACTGATATTTCCCTCCCTCCACTCTCCTGGATCTGTTTTTTGTCTCTTCTCCTCTCACCCCCCTCCCTCGGGCATGCCTACATTTATTTACAAATACTCTTAAATAGGTAGCACTTCAGTGAGACAGCCTTAATCTAAAACACTGAGCACCCTGGCAGCCTGCAGATTCCTTCTGGCAGATCTTGGTAGACCAGTTAGAATGACTGTTAGAGGCTGATTGATCTGTATATGTATTTAGTTATTTTAGCTAGCTACCTTTTCTTGCAGTTTTTTCCCCTCCCTTACTCTCTTGCTCTCAACCTGTGAAGACCTTGTTGTTGAATTATGGAAGCAGTATATACAGTTGCGTGTCTTAGTAGCTCTTGCTTTGTCAAATGGTGCCTGTTGACCTTCAAGTGCCCATAAATTTGAAGCAAGGTTTACTTTAAAATATTAAGATAAATATTTTAAATAAAAGAATGGAAAGGCTTTTTATAGTTCTTAAGAATTGGGAAAAAAAAATCACCTTTTAACTTGAAATAGCTGTAAAATTCAGGAACTGATATAAGTTGATACTAAGCATGCCTCATTTGTTTAGCAGCCATAGTATTGTTTCTTTTTAAACATTTTCTGTTAAAGGTAAATATTGTTTAGTCTCTTGCTTTTCTGTAATGTCAAGGTGTCAGCCTAAAAAGGTGTGCAGATATAGTATACTTTTTAACATCCTTGTCGTTGTGATTGCCGATTCCAGGAAGTGTAAATTTCACTTTTTAAAACATTGATAAAAATCCAGATTTGTTAAGTTGCAACATAATAATTTGATTATGTTGTTATAGCTGTTGAGCCTGAATTATGAAGTCAACATCATTTTAAAAATTTTGTTTCTAACCCAGTGCTACCTAAAACATTGCCTCACCCTTTTGTCCACTTTGCAGTAATGCAACCTTAGAGTCTTTTGAGGAATTTCTTAAACAATGTTGTTGCACATGAGGTGATTTTTTTTTTTTAATATAAGAATGAATTTTATTTTTGAAATCTTTTGGTAAAGAAGTGGAATAGTTAAGATGGCTAAAGTGCTATTAATTTAGACTGGATGCTTGTGAAACTTCTACATTTTGTTGCAGTTAGTAATATTGAAAAAGTTAATGAGATAAAGTGGAAAAAAAAATACTGAACTGTACAATTGTAGATTAAATAGGCTGTTCCAGGCAATCTCTCTCTTACCAATATTCTCTGGTTTGGTTTTTTTTTCCCCTTCTTCTCACTCACCTGATTTCGGTTTAACCCTTGGGCTGTAGTACTGTGACTTGTAACACAGCCTGGAATAGGCATGAGGCAGACGCTGCCTTGATTCCTCACTGCAGAGCCAGCGCAGCCTGGTGCTGGATGGGGATGATGCGCCCCACCCATAAGGCAAGGAACACGGCGAGTTTTTGCGTGATCCCCGTAGGCGTTTTAGAGGTTTGTGATGACTAGCTTACAACCTGATGCATTTTAACCTTACTAGCTAGAAGGTCAGTTGTCGCAGAACCTGTTTGTTGGGCATATTTGTGAATTCTTCAAATTTTTGGCAAACCTTCCCAGGAGTGGCCAAAGCACAAGCGTAGAACAGTGTTGCAGATCATTCAGAGTGGAAGGATCCTCCTTTGCTCTCCTGCTCCTTCAGGCAGTGCAGGCTTCAGGGTTGACTTGTGCTAAAGCTGCAACCATGGCAGATGGCCTGTGGAGTCTCAATGTATTGATAAAATTCTGTCATTTACGTATAAATTACAACAAAATTGTCGCTCTACTTTTCAGTTAAGCTTTTTATTATGTTTAAAGCCAGAGCTCTTACACTTTAAATGTTTGCACAGGCTTTTAGACAGGTGTTAGCTAAATAGTTTGATCGGAAATGGTGATCCTAGAGTTATTACAGTTTTGTTCTAGAGACTGAGAAAATGCTGCTATATCTCATAATCTATCATTTTAGATGTTTAATCGCATTGTACTCATTCAGTTTTCATTTATACTACAAATTGTTTCATGTATGGTATGAACCTTTAGGTTCTTCTGCGTATTTTCGATTAAATGTCAAACACTGTAAAGAATTAAATCTGCTTATGACATATGGACTGTTACAGTGTTATTTTTAGTAAAAAAATTCAGTTATTTTAATGCTCTCCTTATGTGCATTACAAATAAACCTGAATATTATCATTAATAATTTCTTAAACAAAATTTGAGCATACATATATTACTGATCTTTTGTTGTCCACTGAGGTTGACTTAATTGTAATTATCCAGTGGGTATGTAAATGAAGGATAAACGTTGCTAACATCCTGTGGGAAGGAGCAGGTGCATTCTCCTTACTTTTAATGTATTTTGAAAATGACCAAATATAAGCATTCTCATTTTCAGAGCCAGAATTTCTCAAAAGTAATGAGTATTGGACATAAGCGCGCTACTCAGAAGAAAAACATGAACACAGTATGCTAGAAACTGCACAGCCTCCAAGGAGAGAGCATAGTTATTCTCAAGCCCTCTGGTGCGCTTGTCTGTTTCTTGATTTGCCGGTAAAACTACCGATCTGTAAAGTGTGTAGTAACCTGAAAGATCCTGGCCATAAGCTTGTGTAGGGCTGGAGAGATGGCTCTTGGGCTGTGAATTCCACTCGGTTATTGCTGTATGATTTTTGAGTAAGAAACACAAGGATTTATTGGAAGTCCAGGAAAAAGAAAAGTTGTAAGACATCATTAAGAGCATTGGCGTACCACTGATAATAAAAGATGTCCAAAGAATCAATGTTTCTTTCAGTGCTCGCTTTTCCTGTTCAATGTGTGTATAATATGTACAGCCTGCCAGTGGCCCCAAGGGGAGAGCACAATCCTTTTCCTTCATGTTGAATTGTAAGAGGTAGATGCTCCAGCTCCAGAGGTAGAGTTAGGAACGTTATTTATGTTATTTTAGGTGCTTAAGAAGCTTCTGGTAACAGTTTTGAACTTTGGTTCTCAAATGGTTAGTCAGATAAGTCATGGAAGCTAGAAATTGCTTGCAGATAGCAGGTCACATCATAGATCACTTCAGCTTGTCTCCTGATGGCATTGGATGATCTTTTTTATTCCAGCCAAATGCCTGTTTACATCATGTTCTACTATTTTTAATAGTGTGCTTTGATGTTCCCTCACTTTTTGCCTAGAAGGACCTGTTTGGAGGCAGGGAGAGAGAAGGCACTCTCCCAGGGCACTAGTATATGCATTGTCATCTGTGAGTCTGTACAGTTACTACAAACCGAGTTGTATGTGCTTGAGGTGCTCCTCTTGTTACGGAGAGACATGGTGACCTGGTTGAGTTGACATGCTTCTTGCACAGTTACAGTCTTCAGGGAAGGAAATTCTGACTCCAAAGCCAACATTTCTTTTTTCTGTGTCTTTCCCGAAACCCGAGCATAAAACAAATGTCTGAATTTGATTGTAGTTTTTTGTTCACCCAATTTGAGTATTGAGTGAGGAGGAGCTCAACGCCAGAGCGACAGAGGCCTTTCCTTTGATTCAGCTGAGGTTTTTTTGGCAGTCAAATACATTTCCCTCAGTGAAGGTGAAGACTGGCTTCATTGGAGAGCAGCCAGTGTTTTTCACTCGCCATAAACTGGCTGCGCTAGTTGGTGACTGGTGGTTAAGCTTCAGGTGTCTGTCAGGCTGTTTACTGGCTGTACTTGAGCAATGAAATTATGTCAGTTGGTGTCATATTTTAGAGCAGCTGCTCTAGCTGGCCACCAGCAAATGGCCTTTTGGAGTAAGATTCTCATCTTACCTTATCTCCAAAATTCAGCTGAGTTGTGTGTGTTCCCTTTATCATTGCTGGAGAGAAAGTGGCATTTACAGATGCTGTTCTGCTTGCTTTGGGATAAAAATCTGAAGTCAGATAAGTTACTCTTTAGAAGCGTCTGTCTCCATTAACTAAAATACCTGGGGACTGCTTGCGAGGTTGTGGCAGGTGCGGAGGGCATACTGCTGCCCATTTCTCCCTGGCTTTCCCTAGAGATTGGTGCAGACTGCAGTAGGTGTTTATATAAATGAAAGGCTTACTGCTTTTCACATTCCACAGCTGATGGTCTAGACTAGTTGCCTTTTATGCTGTTTGTGCTCCTCAAGAGACAGGGGAAATACTTGGAGACTTAGCTGCGAAGGTGGCAGAAAGCTTCTGATCCTGAAAATGGCAGGTGGCTTGCAGTGCAGGTAAGGTTGAGGCGTGAAGTGGTGACTGCCTGTAGGTATCTTTGTCAGTGTAATTCATGAGTTGAGAGAGCACAAGAACCTGCCTCTTATAATGGACTTGCTTTGAGCATGAGGTACAAAAGCAGGTAGTTCTGCCTTTATGGTTAGGAATGAATATCTTGTATATATCATAATTTTCTATTGAAATGAGATTTTTTGCAGGCAACTAAATACTCAGTCTCTGCTAGAAGTTAATAAAGGTTAGGTGTCTGTTTTCAACTTGACTTCTATACCATTTCTCTCTTTGTCTCCCCCACCAAAATACCTTTCTCTGTTTTCCATTTTTTCTCTCTCTTAATTACAGTATTTTAGGAGAGCTTTCTTTAGCCTATTTTAGTAAGTATTATAATTAACACTTGGCGCTGTATTGCAAACAGTGTTATTTTTCTTTTAGCTGAACATGCTGTACTTCAGTTCTTTGACTAGTATCATATATCTAACATGTATCTATAGAACAGTACACTAATTATACACTACTTCAGTTAGTGAGCAGAAATACTTTATCATCTTCTCCTGCTTATTGTTGGTAAATGTTTCTATCTGTTGAAGGCTTTTTGTATGCTTATTTTATCTATGCCTTATCCTTTGCTGAATGTTTAGCCAGGAGAGAAAGAGAACCCTGTTAAATAAACTAAAATTGCTTTATTTCTTATCTTTTTTTTTTTTTTAAATCTCTAATGAGCATGCAGTTTAGAAGGCTTATCTGTGCAGTGTTTTGTCTAAGCATTTAATGTTTATGAAACATAGAAAGCCAGTTTCTTTTGAACTGTACGAATCAATTTTAAATTAGCTTGGGGGAGACACACACACTTAAGAGCTATGCTGAATGGTTTTGATGAAGCAGATTCTAATTGAACACTTCCTTTTGCAGGCCCAGATCGCCTTTCTTCAAGGTGAAAGGAAAGGACAAGAAAATCTGAAAAAGGACCTGGTGCGAAGAATCAAAATGCTGGAATATGCGCTTAAACAGGAAAGGTATGCTGCTTTAGTGATGAGTACACGATGAAGAAATTCTGAAGACAGATGCCTTTTTTTTTTTTTTTTGCCTTTGTATTTGACAAAAACAAGACATTTCTTCTGTATGTATTCAGTTCTTAAGCTGACAAATATTATTTTACTAAATCAACCTAGTAGTCTAAATGTCTGCATTATGGTAAAAACAATAGCTAATGTAGTATGGCTGTAAAAACACATAAATAAACCCCATGGCTAATCAGTGATGAGTACTTTTTCCTTGGTAAAATTTCACCTAACTGTATGGATTATACTCCAGAATTACAGTGTATTCTCTTTTTGTTCAATGAACTAGCTTTGTTTAATAATATGCGACAACTGAAATCTTGAATAACTGTCTTCAGGCTAGTAATTGCTGGTTTTTAAACCTTGTTAAGTTTCTAGTCTTTTCAGTATGATAGACTCTACAGGAATATCTTCTGGAGGTTAATTGTGTGAAGAGTGAAAAAATGTTTGTGTTTACCAGTTAATCAAGTGTCTGTTTCTTTGTTCATGGGGATTTCAGTAGAAGTCCCACGTTTACTTTACCTTTTTTTTCTTACATATACTTTCCTGTTGCTCTAATCTTTGAGGCAAACAAATTGGATTTTTTATCATGTTTCCAGTCCAACTGGTTTATTTTATGCTAAGTTTAGGGTTGTTTTTGTTATTATTAGTAAAATGTCTTTTAAAACTCTTGATCAAAGAGTATATTTATGGTACTACTGCAGAGCAATCATTGCTTATGTACCATTTTTCTATCAGATAATTCCCACTTTTTGTCAATAAAATATTAATAAAATAAACCTCTTTTAAATAGTTTACATTAAAAGAAATAAGGTTAGAAATATACAAGTATGCAAATGAGGAATAGGATATTGCTGTTAGATAATTTAAAAAGGACACTAATTCACTGTATTAAATTAGATTTCCTCATCTTATCTGGGCTGCTTTAGCACATGAGACATGCCTTTCACCGTCCAGTTTGGCTCATTCTGGTAGCAGCCAATTCATCTGCTACCATGGAGCTGCAGCCACTTTCCTGGCCAGCAGTAGCTTAGGGCCCCAGCATACTTGCTTCCTCTTTGGAAGTTCTCAGAGAAGTGCTTAAGGTAAATGCCTTGTTATGTCACTGATCTTGTAACAAATAGCACAGAAAAAATATCAAATGTATGCATAATGGAGATTATAGCCATGGAAAAGCTACATTTCAGGCATGATTATAAAGATTAGAGTCACTTTAAAAGAAGACAGAGACAATGGAGTACATTTTTGTGCAGTTAAAGATATGCTTTAAGGTATATAAATTCATTAAGTGTTCTTGCATTTTAAGACCGAGGGAGCTATTCCTGGTTACTTAGGGATATCTCTGATACTTCATGTTCATAACCCAGATAGGTTGGTAATTTATCTAAAATTATCAGACTATGTAGATACATTTCTGTGTGCTATCAGGGAAGCTTTTCAAGATTTAAAAGAAAAAAAAATCAAAAATCAAACTTCCATATGGGTAGTGAAAATGTTTCCTAGTTGCATTCAGTAAAATCCACCTGAATTAAAACATCTAAATATACCAGTCACTGTCAGGATTAGGAAAAAAGCCCCTGGTGGTTTCTTATTAGCGGTTCTTTCGTAAGTATCTTTTATCTTTTCTTGTATTTTTTTTCTGCAGTGTATGGTGTTAGCCTTTTACCCTCAGGTCAGTAGGCTACAGTCAGCGGATCCCATACAGTTTGACAGTTTCAGTATGGGTGTGCGATGGTTTGTAGAGTAAATGTGATGCTTGTGAATGGTGTGTTCTGGAGACAACTATTTATAAGAGTGTGTGGTTTTAAACAGCAGTATTTTTTGCCAGTTTCTGAAGAAGCAGTCTTGTATTTCTGCTGGAAATGTCTCTCAGCAAGTGTTCTTGCTTGGTACTTAAAAGAATGGCAACATACTGAGCTTGGAAGCAGTGTTCTCTTTCCCAGCATTTTCCAAAATCAGCTTTGGCCAGGTCAGGCAGGAGTCAGTTAGGATGCTGCCTGTTTCCCTTGGGATCTCAGAACTGGAAAATGAGATCCTATGAGGTAGGAGGAAAACATTTCTGGTCAAGTTAGGCGAAGGGTGGTGTGGGTGGGATAGGGCAGGGAAGCATTCCTGCGTTCCTTCATTTCTTCCCTGGCCTTTCAGCACACCAGATCTTTTTGAGCTAGATGAAATAAGTTATGAGTAACGGGATAGAATATGAAATTGTGGCCCAGAGTAGCCTGTGTTCGCAATGCACTCAGGAAACCATGAGCAAGAAATCTAAAACACTGGTTTTCTCAGATACCCGCTTGTATGAGCTGTTCTGTGTAGTGGGTGTTCAGCATTTCTTTTCTTCTTTCAGCCAAATGTTTTCAACATTTACTATAAATAAACAACTTTGGAAGCTTTGTCATTGTTCTCTGTTTCATGGCACTTATGTAATTCTATAGTGGGTAAGGTAGAAAATGAGTTTTACTTACGGATTATCATATTTTTCTGACAAATTTAGTTTAATGTTGAGTCTTTATGTTAGTAATTGTGAATTACCTCTTTGCTGCATGTATAGGAAGCCCAGTTATTTCTGCTGAAGAGTCTTCATACCCTGAGTAGCGAAGTGCTTAGAAGAAGGTAGTTGATAGTTAAGCACTGTCATTTGTTCAACAGTAGTTTTGATGTAGTTTTGCCAGCATCCAGTAGATTGCAGTGTGAGGCTGTTCGCAGTTGGGGGTTACATTTTATTACTTTATCAATTCTTGCTCCACCACCAGTAAATTGCATTGCTTCCTCTGAATTTTCAGGAGCTAGCTGAAATGTAGTACTGTTTCTCTGAAGTACATGTCCTGTTTCATCCAGTCTAGCTCATTTCCTGTCTTAACGTATTTCAGCCAAAAAACTGGACTCCTGAGCTGTGTCTCTAGAAACTCTTAATTTAATTTTATGTTGTTTTCTGCACTGGTGTGTCTGATCAGCGTAAGGCTGGCGCCTTCTCCCCTGGGTAGAGTATCTCGCCGTGCTGTTCCTGGCAGTTGTTCTTGTTTATGTCTCTTGGTTTGGCGGCAGCTCCTAGATCTTCTACGGATGTTTTGGCAGGCTCCCTCAGCACAGCTGGATCAGATGCTTCAGGTCTGGCGACAGATATTTCCAAGAAATAGTGGCCTTTTTTGATCAGGATCAAACTTGTTTCTGTATGAAGCATTCAGAAAAGTTTCTCTGCTCTCAGTTCTAGGAAATTCAGAAGGAAGGATGACAGCTTTTAGCATTTTCCTCAGCAACTCTTGAAGTGTTGTGGCAGACATGTTGAATGCCTCCAAGCACTGTTTGCATACAAGACACAGAGTTTAAAGAAAATACTGCTAATCAAAAAAGGAGAGTTGTGTAATGAAGTGCAGAAGCCAGAGTAGTGGTGATATTCATGCTTATCTGAGTAAGGGCATCTACCGGGTAACATAGTTTTGCAGCCCCAAAATAGCTTTATTCCAAACAACCAGAAGGCTAGTTTTCAGATAGACAATACTTTATATAAAGTTTTATCCTTTAGCTAGTTATTTTCAAGTAATTTTTCAGTCTCTGCATACCATTAATAATTCAGATGTAATTTTCAGAAATTGAAGGTAAACCATCCAAGTTGAACAAGTTTCAGATAATAAAGGCTCATCTTTGTGATTTTTTTTCCTCCTCCTTCCTCTACCCCAAATCCGCTGTCCTTGGTTTTGACCAGATGATACAAAGGTCGGAGAAACTTGGGTTTTTCTTTATTTACAGAAAAAATATATTTTCTCTTTTTTTTTTTTGTGATAGTAGTATCTCACTGCTGTCGTGTGTCAACTGCAGAGAGCNTTGGGTTTTTCTTTATTTACAGAAAAACTATATTTTCTCTTTTTTTTTTTGTGATAATAGTATCTCACTGCTGTCATGTATGAACTGCAGAGAGACAGTTCAAAGCTGTTAATAAGTGGACTATGTGATTTCTGAAAAAGATGAGAAACTAAGCATGACAGGTGGGCAGGAGAGACTGTTATTGTAGAAATAGATTAAATATAAACATGCTAATGGAGTAAGCTATATTCAGAATTTGTATAGAAAAGAATTAAAATACCTTTTGTGAGAAGTTTCGTAGCCTCTGACTGCAATATGTGTAACTGATTCTCCCTTTTAGTCTTGAAGTCTGAATCGTTGTGTTCGGCCTTTTCCTTAGTGTGCTTTAGAAAGAAGATGATTATTTGTATTTCATACCTGTGACATTTTCAGCTGTATCATAAGAAAGTTTCTAATATTAAATCTCATACTTGCTGCCTGAAGAAGCATAAAGAATATTTCCTTGATGGACTGTTAGTTATCTGTATTGATTTTTTTTTTTAAATATTCCTCTGAGGTTTATAAGCTGACCATAGCTGAAGGTGAGTTCACTGGGTCAAGTACTCTGACATGTGATATTCATGTTTCTGTTTCACATCTAACTGGTGTATTGCTCAGATACCTGAATTTATACTAATTGATTCTAATTAATTCAGGTTTAAGGTTGGCATTGGGTTTTTTGTCATTCTGTGCAGGCAAAGATCTATGGTTTTTGTTTTTAATTTTCCCAGCAATATTAAAAATAAGGATTGCTTTTGGGGATTGTTAGTTCTTCAATTGCCTGTTTTTATTAGGATGTGATTTTTCTGCTGTATCTATGTTTCTGCTGGTCTGCCTGTGATATACAAAGCAAAATCTTCTGAAAGATGAAATCTTAGTCCAGTTTGGCCTTAAAATAAATTTAAGGGACAGAGTATACAAAACCATGTAATCTTGAAGTAAAGAAGAATAACAAAGATTTTAAAAACAGTTGCATTATGAGGAAGCAGTTAAAAAAACCTACTACTAATAGGTAGTGGATATAATAGGTAATAGTATAGGTAGTAGGTACGTATCCACATAATGCGGATAGAATGAATAGTCTTATTTTGAACTGATTTTATAATGCCTTTAATGAGGTGGAAAAATTCAATAGAAGAAAGAATAATATTACTGTTGATAAAAGAGGGAAAGAAATAGAAAAAAATGAGCATACACTGATTTAACAGAATGGAATCACAGGATGGTTTGGGTTGGAAGGGACCTTAAAGATCATTGAGTTCTAACCCCTGTGCTGTGGGCAGGGACACCTCCCACTAGACCAAGATGCTCAAAGCCTCATCCAACCTGGCCTTGAACCCCTCCAGGGATGGGCCATCCACAGCTTCTCTGTGGATGAGATACTATACATAACTCTGTTACTGAGTTATAAGACCACTCTGATGAATCTTTAATAATGTATGTGTGCATTTGTAATGCTGTACTACTGTGGCATTATTTTGTGTGTTTAACATTCTGTAGACGCTGACTCTGTAGGATGAAGCTTTTCAAATTAAAAAGCATTTTCCTTTTTCTTATAGCTACTCTTATTGTCACTGTATAGCATGTTTTGTAGGGTTTATTACAATAGGCCTTCTGTAGGCTAAATATTTTTGCAAGAGAAGTCTCCATTTTTCAACTTGGTCAAGTGGCATACCTAGCAGCTTTATGAGAAAGTGGTGTAGATGGGCTGCTGTCAGTGCTAAATCTCATTTAGAATAGTTCTAACAGAGAGCCTGCTGCTATTGGAAAGCCCAGCACGTTGAAGAATAAAACTAAGGTTTGCTTAATTGAGGTGACAATATGAAATAATAAGAAGATGGCAATGAACTGACGTGGATAGTAAAAATGTTTTGTAGTGGTAGCTAAAAAAAAAGGGTCAGGTGGGGAGGGAAGCAGAGAGTAGCTCATGTCCATGAGGAAGGAACCTTTAATGTAGCAAGAACATTCTGTAAAATCTGCAGTCCCCGTGTTTCATCAGTATTCACTTTGCAATTGCTTGCCAGCCTTGCAAAAAAAATTAAGCAAAATTACAGATCTGCTGAAGTCCTGCTGAAATTGTTTTGTTCCTAGCCTAGAAGAAAGGAATGGCTTTTCAAGTGATGACAGGTGACATCTATGTGTTTACAGGTACCCTTTAAATGTGCTAATAGTTTTTTTTCCTTTTCCTTTCAGGGCTAAATATCACAAATTAAAATATGGCACAGAATTGAATCAGGGAGATATGAAGCCACCAAACTATGATTCTGGTAAGAATTTATTAAGAATGAGTTCATTACTGGCATAAAAGCTTAACTGTGGTTTGTGCAAATGCTGAAGTGATAAGTGTTGATAAAATAAGCCACTGAACGGAAGCAGTGAGAATAAAGATAATGAATAAAGACTGTATTTTTGTCTTCTAAAAGTATGTGCTAATGCTCTGAAAGACCCAATTAATAAATCTAATGAATTTATATTTTAAAAAACCCAAACCAATAAATTGCTCCTGGAGAGAATAGTTTTTCCCTTCCTTAGTAATGTGTATGGACATTTTGTAACAGGGAAACACCAGATTTTTAGCTATAGAATCCTTTTGTCTTTGTATAATTCTTCTGAATAAAAAGTTAATGGGAAAGGACGTGAAATGTATAGTATATAATTTTTTGCTCGATTACCTCAATGGTATTCCAGGAGAAAAATAGTGAAAGTGCATATTAGACATAAGTGAGAATTTGAGAGTGGGGAATTTATTTGCAAGCTTCAAGTGGTCATTGGAAGTGCATACAACTAACTTCAGTGCTGTGCTGTGAGAGGACAGTTTTTCACCTTGGTCTCTGGAAAGCTGTTGTTTTTTCTGGAGGTTGCATCTCCCACTACACACAAATAGTTTCAAGCACTGAACTTGAGGAATTAAGAATTTAAATTATTTTCTTTCATCCTTCTCTTTACCTCCCTATCTTTTCTTCAGAAAAAAAACCTGAAGGGGTACATACTCCTCCTACAGCAATAAAACTAGAACCATGTGTACACAGAGGAAGAATATAGAAAGTCTACAGACCTCAGCTCTGTCACTCAGTTTGTGGAAGGGATGGTCTGATTTACTATCATGGTTAACTCATCTCATTGGATTCAAAAGGTCGTTAGAAAACTCAGACAAAAAATCTGAGCCCACACCAACTGATAAAACTTTGCATCAGGCTTTTCTTGTCCAAGATGTTTTTGAGAAATGTTGTTTCACATTGTTATCAAGGTTATTATTGTGGATGCCCCATCCCTGGAGGGGTTCAAGGCCAGGCTGGATGAGGCTTTGAGCAACCTGGGCTAGTGGAGGGTGTCCCTGGCTGTGGCAGGGGGGATTGGAACTTGATGATTTTTAAGGTCCTTTCCAACCTAAACCATTCTATGATTCTGTGATTATATGATTATTTCCTTATCTGAATAAATTGTTTAATTTGGTTTTACTTAAGTGGAAGACTCCAGTCTGTATCTGGATCACTAGAAAACTGTCCTGATCTTAGCAAGATCCTAGACAACCTTGGTTTCTGTAATTTCTCAGGATGCAGCTATAGCATGTTGCTCCGTTTTCCAGCTGAGGAATGTGATGCAAGGCCTGGCTTGCCCAGCAGAGCTGTAGCCAGTGCTTTGCTTCTGCAAAGTGAACATTAGTGGAATTATCTTTGTTAAAATCACATTATCCTGATTTATCCCATTGCATTCTATATATATGTAGCTGTCAGAAGTGTACACTTTTGTTCCATATAAAATCTAGACTGACTAAAGATACACACCTAAAACGGAATTTTTGTTACCATGTTCCTTTGGAGTTGTCTTTGATAGAAACTTAACTTGTATGTGTGTTTCTTCCCCCTCCACCCCTGCATTTTTTGCCCAGTCAGGAAAAAAAATGTGGAAGTGTTTCTAGTAGTTCTTCCAAATGGGTCCTTGTGATTTGCTTGCTCTGTGATCTCTTGGGGAGTCAGTAATACACTGTAGAAGAAAAGAGTTCAAACTCCTGATAAAGGGATGCCTTTTTTTTCTGCTTGTGATATCTCCTGCTGCTATTTGCTCGTATTTCAAGTACCTTCATTCTTACCTGTAAACCGCTGTTACCACTAGTGGCCATCAGTTTTGAGGAGACTAGGCAAAAGAGAATTCTTGCCTGTAGATGTACCTAACAGTGCCTTCGGAAGAAAGGGTTTTCCTCTGAAAAGGAATTTTCAGGCAGATTTATCTCAGTCATATTTTAATTCTTACAGACTGAGCTTTGGTAGTTGTGCATTGGGTCCAGCTGTGTTCAGTTGTCATCAGAAAATCATTGTGCAATTGATTATTTCCCATGGTTGCTATTAAATGGATTTGTGAATTTGAGGTGGATAAAATTCATATGTCTCTCCTTGCACATGAATTCTGATTAGTCATGGAAAGCTTCTTTGGGTGGGTGGTGGTTTTTTTGTGTGTGGTGTTAATTCAGTTTAAAAGTAAATGACTTCCGGGTGAGGACAATAACTCATAGGGTTACTCCACAGATTTCTCTGGTTCTTAATTTTTATTTGCATAAGAAGATTGTTCATCCTGTAGGGTTTGGACCACAAGATTTTCAAGTTTTGTAGATAATAAACCAAGATCTTTTTTCTTGGGAAGCATATGCTTATGTATCTCAATTTTTCAACAGCTTTTCAGGTTAAAAAATAAACAACCTGTTGTATTTTTTTCCTTCCACAAAACTCTTACAAATATGGATTAATTTAAAGTTGATGTGAGTAGGTCTGTTGGTTTTGTGTTGTATGGTCAAATATGAAGGAAATTGGTTGGACAGTAAGATGTAAATAGATACCAGGCTGCAGTTGCATTTGGTGTTGTTAGCAGTTAAAGATGTTTGTATTCAAACTTAAATTATGAGCAGCAATTACATTTTGAGGTTAATGTAAAAATGAAACTGCAGATTGTCTATGTGATTATGTTCCCTTAAAGAAAAAGGAGTAAGATGGGACTTTTAGATGTGAGACAGAAGGGAAGGCACTGATGGCTACTGGAAATTGCTCTCGTACACTAGGATGTACCTGACAATCTTTATGTGTACATAGTACTACAGTTGCATCCTATGTGCATTTTTTGTCTCTCTTGATTGATTATTGTCACTTTGAATCTTTTATTTTGTTATTAAATCATTCCTGATCATTTTAAGACAAATCACATTTGTCTTCTCAAGTGAATGGGCATCTTTTTAAAAAGTAGGGCAAAGAAAAAATGTTCATAATTAAATAATCTTTTCCAGATGAAGGGAATGAGACAGAGATTCAGCCACAACAGAACAGTCAGCTAATATGGAAACAAGGACGACAGCTGCTAAGACAGTAAGTGTTGAAAAAAGGACTTGAATAACAAATACAAGGAAGAGAATCTGGTAATGAAATGTAATTATGGTGGTATTTGAGATTTTTTCTGTTAGATTTTCTTTCAAGAAAAGTGAGTGTGTGTGATGCAGTTCATTCAGCTTCTGCCCTACTTTTGCTAGGTTTTTGACAAATTTTAATATTTCAGAACTTCGGATGGGAAGCCCTCTCTGATCTCAAACACCTAATCTCCTTTGCTTTTCTTTCACAGAGTATAATAAAACAATCTGCTTGAGGAGGAACAGTGGCTCATGACACTTTACAATCCTTTTTGCGATTAAAAAACAACACACACAAGTGATTCTGTTAAGAGCTGTGTAAAATAAAACTGTTTGTGTTAGAGAGGAATAACACTTTGGCCTGCATTAGGTGCAGAAAAGAGTAATATCCAGGTTACACTACAAGTTTTCTAATTCTTGGTTCATCTCAATGAGGCAAATGTCTGTTAATCTAAATCAGTTTTTGAATTGTGGTCATAATGAGTTAATTAATTTCCAAGCTATTTGGTCACATTTTTGTGTGGTGGTGTGTTTTTTTTGTTTTTGCCTTGGTTACAGCCCTTAGTTTAAATTGAAGAGGTCTCTTAAAGATCTCTCATCAGACTGTTTCTACCTGTTTTTTCATGCATTTGCCTCATCCCCTATGCTGATAGTTAGATTCTAAGGTCTTCTAATCAGCAAGCAGAACTTCTGCTCTATAATTTTTTTTGGTGTGTTACAGAGGATTAAGTGAAAGGTGAGTGAGACAGTAAGGACAGTCTGGAGCTTATATTAAAGGACCTTTTTCCAAGGAATTATGCAAATGTTAAATTTGTCTGTTGGAGAGCTTGTACACGCTTTTCAATTGCAAGAACTCAAATCTTTGCTTTTATGTTGAATAAATGTAAATAAAGTGGTCTTGACTTGGATCAATGATTTTCAAGACAAGTCATTCCTTCTCAGCGTAATTGATAAGTGACACAGTGCTGAATACAGAGTGTGTGTTACTGACGGACTGTTTTGCATATGTGACTTGTATGATTTTATATAGCTAACAATCAGTATTTCTCTCCTAATGTGGTTATGTAGAGGATATTGTTAAAAAATTGGAGGAGAATGTTCTTGCAGGAAAAGTGCATGTCCTTCACTTGTAACAGCTGCTATTGTAAAATAGCATTTCCCCTCCTTAGGGTCCTCCAAAATATTGGCCATTTAATCAGTTCAGTGCTCCTGAGAAGACATTGCTATTAACTCCACATTCTAGAGGAAAGGACAGAGATCAATTTTACTTTTTTTTCTAAAAATCTTTATTACCCCCCCTGCCCATCCCCTGCCACGCTCACAAAGGCAAGATGGCATATAGACCTTGAGGTTTCATACAAGCTAGTCCAGGATTCTTGCTGCCCAGCCCTGATATGCAAGACAAATTAATATTTTGCAGTTTCATTGTAGAATAAGAAAACGGCAAGGCAAAGATTTTATCCAACCTAGTGCATTATAAATAACAACTCTTACTAGTACCTACAGCTACAGAATTTTTTGTTCCCTCCGTTTTCTAGGATTCTAATAACACTTACATAAGGAACACATCTGACACTTCCTGTAAGGCTTCATGTGTAGTTTCCATGTGTTGAAGAATAAAAGGGCCATGTTGTACATGCAACTGTGGTGATTTTTATAAATCAGTTGTAAATATTTTAATTGAAAGTGCTTTTCCATCTATTTAAATGAATGAATAACGTATTGTATAAACTGACTGCTAGGCTCTTTGATTTTTTTTCTCAGCGACTGTAGAGGCTGGTACTGCAAGAGGCGATGCCCCTGCAGCTGGTACAGGATGGTTTATAAGCATGTTTCATTAGCACAGCACCATACTTTGCTAGGCTAAGGGGTTGAAGATGAGTTTTTATTTTTTAAATAAGTGAGATGCGCATCGAAGATTAGCATGAGTTCTGTTCTTGCAGGTATCTTCAAGAAGTGGGCTACACTGACACGATATTGGATGTGAAGTCAAAACGAGTGCGAGCTTTACTGGGCCTCTCAAGTGATGCTTCAGAGAAGGAAAACAGAAATCAAGAGCCGATGGTAAATGGCACGGAGGGACAGATTAAAGAAAACACAATGATTGGGTAAGCATCAGGATGACAATGTTATCTTTCTTCATAAATGCATTTAGTGGTGTAGAACAAATTTTTATTTACTGAGATTTCAGGATTTTTTCCCTGGTTGGAGATTAGAGCAATTTTAACTAATTTTATTACATTAAGCAGTAAGTATGGAAGTATCTCTTAAGATTCACAGCTTAAAAGCACACCCTAAGGGTTCTTTTTTCAGTTGGATGGTTGCACAAAGTCAAACCAAGCCTCTGTGAGATACAGTTGCTAAGTGGTTAGAGGTCAGCCTTGTTTCAAGTTAATTGCTTATTTGTATTGCTGGAAACTTTACTTGTCGATTACAGGCTTTGCTCTTCTGGTCTGTGCTGACTATGACGTGATAATCTATATGAGATAGTGGATTTTTTTAGACTGGATCTGAAAAACATTCACATGTTACATTCTGATTCCTGTAAGTTTTTGGTTTTCCACTAGTGGAAATAGTGTGGCTGAAATGTACAGTGCTAATTTCTGTCTTTCAATGTTTCTAATACTATGAAAAGTCAGTCAAGGAAAGTAAAAGCTTGTTTGCTTTTGCATTTAAGTAATTTGAAAACATAAGATGCTTTTTCCATTTTTCTCTCTTTTCCATGCAGAGTTTTTAAAAAAAGAAAAATAATTTAAATCTGAAACTTAACTGTAGAGGCTTCAGGTAAAGAATCTGTTTGTTCTTGTTTGAGATATAGTAGTTACAAAACTTGAAAAATAATGAAAATTATGCAGAATGGTTTGTCTCAACAAAAGATGAGGTAACTGTTCTCAGTAGTTTGTGCTCCATCAGTGAGCACAGCTCTCCTCAAAGATTCCCCCTCTTTTTCCTTTCCTTTCTTGCTGATGTCACAAAATTCAAGACTTTTTTTTTTCAAAAGTCTAATACTGTTACATGACACATTCTGTCTTTTAAAAAGCATTTGTAAAATTTCATTATTTCCAGCAGACAGCTGCAGCAACTTCAGGCCAACAAGTTATGTAAGGGCAGAAGTTCATTGTTATGTAATTAAATTCAATGCTGTGAGATGGAAAATTTGAACGTATGAGAAAACCCGCAAGCTACTAAAATCTAGTACGACAAGCCATGTCATTCATGTACAACAGCTTTGTTTTTGAAGAACAAGGAATGCTTGATAGGTTACAATAGCAATGTTTCTGATGAAGGGGTCACTTCTCAGGNCGGTTTCTTTCCACTGTGCCTCTTCAAGCTTGTCAGCTGCAGAGTTGGTTGGGCTGCATGCTTTGGGAAACATCTCCCTTGTGATGCTCGAGATGGCAGACTGTATTAGAAAGCCTAGGGGAGCATTGTGATACATGATGTGCAGGACGTGACTCCAGGGTTTTACAGTGGAAGTACTTCCCAGAGATCTTGTTCAACATATATTCTCATCGGTCTTCACGGGTGATTTTGAGTTTGTAGATGTCGGGTGAGATCTCCTTCACTGAGAGAAAAAAGTTGGGATTTTACTAAAATTCCTTAATCAGTCTGAGTACAAGACTAGCTTTCAGTGCTGTGATTCTTCTGGGTGTTTCAAGTATGCTTTCAGACCGTCTCTTTGAATTTCCCGTGCAGGAGGCATTCTGTGGCTTTCTTCCTGGCAGAGACTGCCTGTTATTTAACAACTATTTCATCTTGTGCTACTAGATTCTGTAAAATGTTACACCTCACTGTTTCTGTGCCATGTGGCACTGTTCACCTCCTCCCAACTGCATGACCGCTTTCCTCTGAGATTTCAAAGTGCAGCTTTATGGCAGATGGGAAATCAGAAATAAGATGAGATGTTGTTGTCAATCAGCTCGTACTTACCTGTTCCCTGCCTCATCTATTGGCAGCATTACTTAAACATGT
>VZTO01021913.1:23683-34920 GCA_013400615.1 Syrrhaptes paradoxus | reverse complement strand
CCAGGAGGAGGCAGGAAAGTGGCTGTAGAAGCAGCTCCCTGTCCTGCCGTGGGGCTNAAGGCTGCCCTTGGCAGGTATTATGGCCATCAGCAGCCCCCGGCTCACCCTGGCTCCTGCAAGTATGTTGAAGTTTGTCCATCCCTAGGCAGGCCCTGGGGACATGGGGACAGGAGGGTTTGTGTGCCAGGAGGAGGCAGGAAAGTGGCCGCAGAAGCAGCTCCGTGTCCTGCCGTGGGGCTTTGCTTCAATGGGAGTGATGGAGAGATGCCATTTCCACGAGGTTTCCCCTCTTTGTGGGGTTGTGGTGGTCTGGGGAGCTCGGGGGGACACGGCTCATCCAGGCAGAGGAACAGCGGGGGACACGTGGAGTTCAGAGCGATGGTGTGGTAACGGGTGTGTGCCCTTATAGGGGACGAGGAGGGTTTGTCGGGCTGCTCCTCGCTACGACGGTTTCTCCTTCGTTAATGGGAAATAGTGCGAGCTCAGAAAGCAGCGTTTCCGCTTCTCTGCCCTCTTTCATGCTCATAAAACGCGACTCTGCGGGCTTAAAAAACGGGGATTTTAAACCAAGAATTCCTCCCTCCTGGAGCGCAGACAAGCCCCTTGCCAAGTTTCAGCCCGAAGCTCTTCTGGCCTCCATCAAACCCCCCTAGAAGAGATGCCTTGTATGGCAGCACTGACGTGCTGCTTGGCTTTTTAGCCAAAAAACCCCTGCGGTTGGGGGTCTCCAGCTGCAGACAGGGCTGCCAGGGCTGTCTGCTCGCCCTCTCCGGGTGCTGGGGTGCGGATCCCTGCAAGATGTGGGTGCCTGGCACCCCTGGGTGCTCTTCTTGAGGTTGCAGCTGGTGGTTTAGGAAAAGAAAATCTCCATCCATCGCCCAGGAGGGGGGTTAAAGCCCCCCCCCCACAGCCCTGATGGGCCCATATCCCAGATTTCCAAGGGGGGGGTCCGCCTGGCCCCCACCCCAGGGACACCATGGCCATAACCAGGCACTGTGGCGTGTCCTGGCATTATTTGCAGGGAGGCAATTAATCCAGCTTGTTACTGTGTAATTAGCGGCACGCGAGGAGATTTGCACAAGCTCCCCCCTGCTAACAAAACCATGCAGGGTCCCGGTGTGGGGGTGTTCAGCCGGTGGGTGCTGTGGTGATTTGGGGTGCTGCTGACCAGGGGATGGAGGTGATGAGCAGCAAACCCACGGCTCTGGGGAAAGGCCTCTAATCCACTCCAGACTCTCAGATCTGCAAATTCCTTGGCTTAAATCCTGCCATTAGTGGGGTTTGGGGTCTATTTTCCAGTGCCACCCCACATCAAGGTCCTCAGGCATCATCCTCACTGGGCAGCGGTGCGCTCCCAGCCCTGCATCCCTGGAGATTACGGGCATGGAGCAAACCTCGAAGCACCTCTTAGGGTCTTGCAGACCTCCCAGGGGGTTTGCACATTGGGTTTTTTTTTCCATACACCAGCTGGGCAATTCCGTTTTCCACACCTGGAGATGCTCCCCAGCTTCTCCTGCCACTGGGGAGGGTGGTGCTGCCCTTCAGCCTCTGTGGCTGCTCCGTGCAGCTAAAGAGGGGTTTTCGCTTTAGCCCCCTCCCAGGTGGGATGTTTCCAGCCCCGAGCCCTGGCTCACATCCTGGCCCAGAGCAGCAGCACACCAAAGTGCCCCCCACCCCGCCTCGAGCCCCACAGCATCTCCCTGCCCTGCAGACACCCCCAGGATAGACGGAGGTGTGGGGCTGAGCCCACCCAACTCATTGCACGTGTGAGGCAGAGGAGCAGCAGCGCAGTTGAGGCTGATGCCCCTTGTCACCGCTCCTGGGTTTATCGGTGGTGACAGCAGAGGAGATGCCGCATCCGTCACCCCAGGGCTCGCTTGGTGACATGGGGAGGGGGGGACAGGGCTGCTGTCACTCTGCCTTCACTGCTTTGTCAACCCTGGGCAGAGGAGACGGGTTGGGGAGGGCTCTAACCCCCCCTACACCTCCATCCCCTCTCTCTGTGCCCCAGAATAAAATCTCGTCTTTTGCCCTGTGTTCCAGATGGGCATAGATGTGTCTCGATAAATTTTGGGGCTGCGTGGCTGAATTTTGGGGCTGTTTGTCCTCCTGGAAGACCCCCATCCTGATGTCTTTTGGATGCTGTGGCTGCTGATGGTTCCAGGAACTCCCCTCCATTTTGCTTCAGTGTTTTGCTCTAAATTGCATTAAAAAATTAAAAGTTTTCATGCAAAGCAGTGTGGGAGGAAAGCTCAGCCCCCACCGCGCAGGGTCTGATGGGGTTAAAAAAATTTTCAGCCAGCTGCAAACTTTCAGGAAGGACCTGAGCATCGCTTCCTTCTTCTGCAAAACCCCCTTACCCGCAGGGAGGTTTTGGGGTGCTTTGGGGAACCCCCAATGGGGTTGGGGTGATGGGGGTGTCCCAGGGATGCTGGTACGAGGTGAGGGTACCCGGGGGATGCTGCGGGGTGTTCCCAGTGATGCTGGCGCGGTTGGGTTTGGGGGGGGCTCAAATCGAGCCGAGGTGACGCTGCTGGGGAAACTCCCTGGTGTTCTTGTTACTGGTGACATTTCGGCATCCGGCGGCTCTTGAGGCGCTGCTGCGGTTTGGGGACCCCTGGCACACCCCAGAGCAGGGTGAGGGCGAGTCCTGCCTTTAGCTCATCGGTGCAGCGAGTGTGCCAGGCTTCTGCTGGGTTGACTCTTGCCCCCCCTGAGCCCCTCGGGGTGCTTCTGCCTCCCCCTGGCACCACCCTGTGCCCTGATGGCACCTGGCTGGGGTGACATCTGGAGGGTGGCAGCATGGGCTGGGTGTCCCCTGCTGCCCATCGCGGGGGGGGGACCAGCATTCTGGGGTGGCCCTGGGGGACTCCTTCCCCATGGGGACCTCTGGGGACCATCGTGGCCGTGGGAGATGTGGCAGCTCCGGCTTCATGGTGGGATGCAGGGTGGGGGGGGACTGGCCCAAGGGTGTCACCCTCACTCTTGTCCCCAGGGGCTGGGGGACACGGGAAGCCCTGGCAGTGGGGGGGACACCTTGAACAGAGCCCACTGTGTCCCACTCAGCATCCCTCCCTCTCCCTTGCCCCCCCCAGGACACAGTGGCGATGATGTGACCTACATTCATGACAAGGATGTCCCCAGCCTGTCACCGCTGCCGCCGGGACATGAAGCGTGGCAAGTGACGGTGCCGCCGCACCCGCGGGCCATGGCCAGCCCGGCACCATGGCTGCGCTGGACACAAACAGAGCTGACGCGCTGGGGGGGGGACGAGGAGGAGGAGGAGGAGGAGGAGGAGGAGGAGGAGGAAGACGACGACGATTTCAAAAGGCGGATGGACGAGGACGGTGTCATCGGTCTGGGGGACGATGCTGGGAGCCCACCATGGGGTGAGTCCCCCCCCCTCCTCGCTGACCCTCATGAGGGGATCCTGGGGGTCCCAGGAGCTGCTGGGGGGCTGCGAGGGGGCTGGTTGGCACCGGCTGGCTGGCAGCACCCCGCCTTGCTGGTGTTTTGCAGGGGACAGTGAGGACCCAGAGGAGGGGTCCCCAGCACCGGAGGGACGCTGGCACCCGCAGCGGGACCTGGTGGAGGAGGAGGAGGAGCAGGGCAACTCCGGGGGGGATGAGGGGCCCTGGGAGGCTGAGAGTGATGGGGACCCCTACCCTGAGCTCTCCTCCGGGGGCTGCTGGGGCTCGGGGTCCAGTGGCAGCCCTGAGGCGCTGGGGGATGGCCGGGGTCCCTGCCATCCCCGTGGTCACAGCACAGATGGTGGTGACACCTCGGGGCTGTCAGATGCCAGCCCCGCCACCCCATCCCCCCGCCACCGGCGCTGGGACACAGCTGGGGACACTGGAGAGGGGCACGGGCAGGGCTGGACCCCCAGCCAGAGCCTCCGGCTGCGCCTCCCTGCCGATGGCCCCCGCGATGTCACCAGCACCCAGCCTGTCCCCAAGCCCCAGCCAGCAGGGACAGTGCTGCCAGCCCCTGCCACCGCTGCCATAGCCCCCACGGGGTCCCGGGTGACCACAAAATTGTCACCCACAGTGCGGCACCCCAAGCCCCAGCGGCCAGCGCGGTCTCTGAGCCCCCAGCGGCGGTGGCAGGCGGGTGGCAGGGATGCAGGGGACCCCTCGGGGACGGGCACTGGCGTGGCTGATGTCACCCGGCGTCACACCCGCTGTGACACCCGGTATGGGCGGGGGCAGCTCAACCACCCCCTGCCCGACCTCTCCAAGGTGCAGCCGCGGGTCAAGTTCAGCCGGAGCTACCGGCCCCCCCGGGGGCGAGCGCTGCCCCCCCGCCCCAGGGCCCCCCCAGGACCCCCCGGCTTCAAGTCCCCGGCTGAGATCGTGCGGGATGTGCTGCTGAGCAGCGGGGAGGGGGTCCCCACGCAGCCCCCCGCCACCGAGGGGCTGCCACAGGAGCTGCGGTCCCCACGGAGAGCCACCGAGCTGGTGCAGCAGCTCCAGGTACTGCCCAGTTCCCCCAGTTCAGCCAGGGGAGCCTTACTGGGAGGGGCTGGGGGGACACTGGGGAGTGGAGGTGTCCCCAGCTCCCCCAGTTCAGCCAGACAGGCCTTACTGGGAGGGGCTCTTGGGGGGGAAGGGGTACAACATAGGGGGATGGAGGTGTCCCCAGCTCCCCCAGTTCAGCCAAAGGGGTCTTACTGGGAGAGGCTCTGGGGGTGACACTGGGGGGTACAGGTGAAGTGGCAATGTCCCCAGCCCCCTGAGCTGGCCCTGTGTCACCAAGGGGGGTGTTGGTGCTAGTCACCTCTGCATGGGGGCTGGCAAGGAGGGAAAGCTTGTGGCCCCCCCAGGATGCTTGTGCACCCTCCCCATGCTTGTTGTCCCCAGGATGCCTGTCCCCTGGGTCCCCTCCTGTCCCCTGGGCTGCCTGCTTGTCCCTTGTCTGGGGGGGGGGGAGGATTTCTGCACCCAGGGTGTCCACCCCACCTTGGGCACCCCCCAAGCCCCATCCCTGCACTGTCACTGTCCCCACGGCGTGTCCCCTCCCCGCAGGACGACTACCGCAAGCTGCTGACCAAGTACGCCGAGGCCGAGAACACCATCGACCGGCTGCGCCTGGGCGCCAGGGTGGGGGCCGGGGGGGGGTCCCTGCTCTGCACCCCCCTCCTGGGGTTATTTGGGGTGTCTCCCTCCCCTGGTCCCCCCCGGCTCTTCCTCCTCTTCCTCTTCTTCCTCCCTGTTGAGTGAGCCCAGCCCAGGGAGGGGGGGTGAGACCACTGTACAGTGGGGGGACACTGTGCCCCTCAATCCCGGGGGGTCCCCTCCATGCCAGGGAGGGGGCTGAGCTAAAATTGTGCCCAAATAGCCGGGGGGGGGCTGCAGGGCATGTCACTGAAATGGCAGGACAGTGGGTGGCAGTGTGTCCCCATGTTGTCCCCATGTCACCATCACTGCCTGGGTGGGGAAACTGAGGCAGGGCTGGTGTCCAGCTGTGCCCTGGGCTTTGTCCCCCCCTTTGCCCCCACCTGCTTGCTGTCCCCAGGGTTTGGGTGCTATGGGATGGGTGGGTTGGGGTGCAGGGGGGGTGCCCTGACCCCCCTGTCCCCCCCAGGTGAGCCTGTACGCTGACCCCCCCCAGCCCAGCCGCAGCCTGGCCGTGGGCACCGTGGGCTCCGGCTGCCGGGGGGTGACCCTCAGCATCCCCCAGGCCCGCACGGCGACGTTCAGCATGGCCCCCACCCCGGCCCCCCCATCCTCGCCAGGCTCAGGTGGGTTCCCCCATGTTCCCCTTTCCGGCTCATCGCCCCCCTGCTCCAGCTCTTGGGGGTCCGGTGCTGGGGGGGAGGTCCCCAGCATCACCTTGTCTCTGTGTTTTCTTGCAGCTCCAGCACTGGGACCGCCAGACCGGGGGGCATCACCCCAGCCTCCGTCCCCCCCTCCACCTGGGGGGGGCTGCCCCACGTGTGTGAGGCTGTGCTGCTGCCCGGGGACGTGGCTGACACCCAGGCTGGCGGGACAGACCCAGGAGCTGCGGGCACAGGCAAGGCTGGGGGGGGGGCACGGGGTGGGGGGCTGCAGTGGGGGGCTGCAGCAGGGCTGGGCTCAGCCCCTTCTCCCCCCCCCCAGGTGGAATCCTTTGAAGGCTGGATGCGTGCGGGGACCCCAACACCCCGGGAGCAGCTCCAGGTACATCACCCCCTTCCCGACCCCCCCCACCCCGGGGATGTGTGAGGGGGCTGGGAGGGGTGACAGGGACAAGGGGCGAGCTGGCAGGGGGGGACATCACTGTCACCGCTGTCCCGCAGAGGTTTGTGATTCTGAAGGATGCTCAGGACGCGCTGGAGCGGGCGTACCTGCGAGCCCGGCAGCAGCACCCGGGGGGCTCGGGGGAGTTTGATCCCGATCGGTAGGTGCTTGACCTCCCAGCCCCCTCCCCACTGGCGAAGCCCCCACCTGGAGGGTTTGGTGTCCCCCTAGACTGACAGTCGCTGTCTCGCAGGGCGGTGGAAGGGGAGATTTTCTGCCTGGGGCTGCGCCTGGAGGAGCTGAAGGAGCGGCTGGAGCTGGGGGGCCAGCGGCAGCCCTCCCCCAAGTCCCCAGCCCAGCCCTACTCCCCCCCAGACCCTTCCCCACCACCAGAAGCCCCTTCCCCGTACCCTGAGGTGAGCTGGGTGGGCTGGGCGGGTGCAAAGATGCTCGGGGGGGAAACAGGGCTGGGGAGTGCAAAGATGCTGGGCTGGGGGCACCCTGGTGTGGCTGGGGGGGGGTGGTCATCCTCCTCTGACCCCCTGTGGCCGTGCCCTGCAGAGCCCTGCGGTGATGGAGGGTCCCCGGGGGACAGTGGGGGACAGCAAGGCGGTGACGGGGGGGCTGCCCCGGCGCCTCTGGCAGAAGCAGCTCCGAGTGGAGGAAGATTTCGGGGACTTGCTGGCGCAGTGAGTGACCTTGCGGTGGGACTGGGAGGGGACATGGGCAGGGAGTGGATCCCCAAAACCACCATCTCCTGCCTGCGGGTCCCCCCCCAGGTATCAGCGCTTCAAGTCCTTGCCGGAGTCGCTGAGCCTGGAGCAGCTGAGCCTGGCACTGAGCGGGTCCCCAGAGGAGGCAGATGGCCCTGCGGTGGGGGACGGTGGCCACAGCAAGGTCCCCTGCAGGACACCATCTCCAGAGGAGGGGACCAACCTTGAGACCTCCCCCTTGTAAGTGTTGTGGGAGTACAAGTCACCCAGGCAGGGTGAACAGGAGGTTTTACATTAAGTTTTGGGTTTTCCGTCACTGCCATCAGTAGGCTTCAGAGTTAACAGCCTTCGTAGGAGAGCGGCTGCACTGGGGTGTTCATGTGCCCCATCGCTTGTGCTTCATCCTCTTCCTCCAGGCACCCCCCCGAGAGGAGAGTGGCACTGCTGCCCCCCGGGGACTCCCCCTGGCCAGGGGGGACACGGGGCCACTTGTCCCCTGCCACTGCAGAGGAGCTGCCGGCCACAGCCAAGCCCCCCCGGGGGGTCCCTGAGCCACCACGGGCCAGCCAGCACCACCTCCGCAAGGTAAGTCCCCTGCAACAGCAGGTCCCTATCTGCCAGCACCCCCAGACCCTACTGGGGGGTCCTGGGGGTGCTCAGCACCCATCCTGCCCCCCCACCCCAATGCATGTGCAGGAGCAGCGCATCGTGTCACCAGAGACGGACAGTGGCTTTGTGGGCTCAGAGGCCAGCAGGGTGTCACCCGCCGTGCACACCCCTGAGCACCGGCCCCCTGGCACCGGGTATGGCTTTGGGGTCTCTGCCCTCTCCTGGGGGGAGTGGATTTGGGGACACGGGCTGTCTGGGAGGGATTTGGGTCATCAAAGGGGACCAGGGATGGAGGGAGGACATGGGGAGCAGCAAGGGGATGCTGGGGGGGCTCAGAATTGTGCAGGGGGGCCCACGTCTTTGGGGCAAGCCCTGGGGGCTGCCCCTATGACCTGTCCCCCCCCCAGGACCCACAGCTCGCTGGGACCCTCCATCCCTGTCCCCTCGACCCTCCGTCCTCCACGGAAGAACGAAGTGACCCCACTGCCCCCCAAGCCAGCACTGATGGACATCTACCCCCCAGGAGGGCAGGGGGGCATGGAGGGGTCCTGCCGGCCCCCCAGCACCCCCTCACAGAGCAGCACCCCCCCCCACTGGGCCCCGAGTGCGGGCAGCGAGGGGGGACCCGACGGTGGCAGTGAGTAGGGAGCATTTGGGGAGGGACGTGTCCCCTGGGGAGGGGGACTTGGGGGGGCCCTGGTGTATGGTGCTCCCCCAAACCCTTGGGGTGAGGGTCTGGGGGTGCCTCCCACTTGCTGGTCTCTCCTGGGCAGGGTGGGACACCCCCACATCCCGCATCCTCACTGTGTCCCCCCTTCCCAGCACACACGGACTTGGAGGCAGAAGGCAGGAGCTGTGCCAGTGCCGGCAGCCCCCACCCCGCCATGGACAGGGACCCAGACAGCCCCCCCTCGTCCCCTGAAACACCGTCCCCCACCCTGCTTTCCCCCGACCCACTGTCCCCAACCCCACTGTCCCCCAACCCGCCGTCCCTTGATCCAGCTTGCTGTGACCTGCTGGGATCCCGTCTGGAGCGTGAGTGAGTGTCTGTGTCCCCCCCCCACCCCCCAAAACTGGGCTGAACACCCCCCTGGGTGACACAGGGACCCCAAAGCCAAGTCCCCAAAGTCCCCAGGGCAGCGGCAGGTTTTCCCTTCTTGGGGAGCCAGGATGTCACCGGGGCTGAGTCCCCCCCAACTCGTGACACGTGGGCTGGCTGAGCCCGGACCCCAGCCCAGCAAAGCCCCAGGATTGGCTTTGGGAGCATCACAGCATGAGCTGGGGGGTCCTGGCCGGTGGGGATGGGGGCAAGCGGGGGGTTCAGGGAGGATGGGGATGGTCCCTGCCCAACCCCGGGGGGCACCCAGCCGCGGTGGCTGCAGGAGCCCCTCACCGTGGCGTCTGTCCTGCGGCAGCCAGGCCATCCGGGCGCTGCGGGACGAGGTGTGGCGGCTGCAGCGGCGGCTGGAGGAGAGCCTGCGCCGCTCCCGCAGCTATCCCGGGGGAAAAGCCCCCCCGGCCGGGAGACAGCCGCCAGCCAGGGGGACATCGGCCACCAAGGAAGCAGCACCCATGGGGTAGGTGACAGGGGGAGCTGGGGACAGGGGGATGGCAGCGGCCACCCCTGCTTTGGGGGGTGCAGGGACACCCCCAGCCTGTCCCATCTCTGCTGGGGGGTCACCAGCAGCCCGGCTGTGCTGGGGCGGAGGGTCGGAGGATGCCTGAGGGGACACTGAAGGGTCTGGGTGGTGACAGTGGCTCTGTCTGCTCTGCAGTGAACCGAGCCCCCCGGCGCGGGTCAGAGTGGCCCCCCGGGTGACACCCAGGAGGAGGGGACGGTCGGCATCACTGCCGCGGGACCAGCCGGAGCTGGAGCTCAGTAAGTGGCACCCCCCCCCCCCCCGTGGGGACAGAGGGGACATGGCAGCAGTGTGCTGGCAGGGCCAGATCCTGCAGCACTGGGCTGGGACCCACCAGATTCCCCGCCTCTTCTCCGCCACAGCCTCCGAGTCAGACCCCTCACCCACCGCGCCCCGGGCCACCCCCTCCCCACGGAAGAGCCCTGGGAGCCCCCCAGGGACGGTGACATTTCAGGGACAGTACACAGGTGGGTGCCAGCGGCGGTGGGTGCGGGGGGACGAGGGCAGCCGCCCCCACAGTGGGGTCCTGGCCGCACTCACACAGATTTTTGGCAGGGACACGGTACCAGGGGGGGACACCACGTGCCACCCGGGCACCCCGAGAAGAGCCGGGTACCTCGGGGTGTCCCCGGTGCCACAGGAGTGGGACATCAGGTGAGTGGTCCCCTGGGCTTCCCCAACACCCACTAACATTGCTGCTGCTGCCTTTAATTAATTAACTGCACAGGCTCCAGGCTTGGGGGGGGTGAGGGTATGAGCCCACAGCCTGGGGGTCTCCCTGCTGCCCCTTGGCTGGACCCCCCCCCCTTGCTGCTGGCTCAGCTGCTGCTGTCCCCTGTCCCCAACCCCATCCTTTAGCTGCAGGTTAACCTAGCCTGGAATGGAGCCGAACACACACGGAGTGCTATGCAGACCCCCCCTAATTTGCAGACCCCCCCAATTTGAAGAGCCCTCCTTTGCAGACTCCCCCTCCTTTTGCAGATACCTCCCCCATTTTGCAGACCCCCCTGTTTTGCAGACACCCCCCCTTTGCAAACTCACTCTCCTTTTTCAGACCCCTCCCTGTTTTGCAGCCCCATTTTCCAGACCTTTTTCAGGCCCCCTTTTCATACCCCTCTTTTGCAGCCCCCCCCTACCCCCTTGCAGTCCCCCCTCCCAGGGAAAGGTGTCCCCCTCCCATCCCAGCCACTCCCCCAAACCCCCCTCGCTCCCTCTGCACGGGGACGCTGGGGACACACTGGCTCCTCTCTCTGCAGCCGGCTCCCGAGGGGGCGATGCCGCGGGGCAGCCCCAGCAGAGCCCCCAGCCCCAGCACAGCACCCTGAGGAGGACGCGCTGCCCCACTTGCCGGGCACCCATGGGTGCCCCCACGCCCAGTGGCAGGGACAGAGCCACACATGGTGGGTGACAGTGGTGATACGTCCTTGGCGTGGCTTGTCCCCTCACAAGGGCTGGGTGGGGGGACAGGGAATGACCCTTAGACCCCTGGCACAGTGCTGGCATACTGCTTGGGGACAGAAGTGACAGCCAGTGGTGCCACCACCTGCCAGTCCCCAGGGGGACATCAACATTGCTACCCAGCAATGGCAGCCCAGCATGGCACAGGGACATTCACCTGGGGCTGCCACTTGCTGCAACCCCCTGGGGACATCAACATCTCCCTGGTGACACCTAACACCCCCCTGGGAACATCTAACTGCCCCTGGGGACATCTAACCTCCTTCCTCCCCCCAGCAGAGCGTGGCCCCGGTGACACGTCCCCCCCAGGCTCCCGCACCGAGAAGCCGGAGCAGCCCCGACTTTGGTACCTGGGGGCCACCCCTGGTGCCACCACCGCTGCCATCGGCTGCCTTGCGCCTGTCCCCTTCGTGCCTTATGCACCATCTGTGCTGTAAGGATGCTCTGTGGAGGGACAGGGGGGTACCAGGGTGGGGGGGGTCAGCATCTCCAAAGGGAGGGGGTGACCCCAGGAGGGGCTGTGCCCACCCCAAGGACCCCTTGGTTTGCCCACGGGGCTCAGGCACCCAGGTGGGAATGGGGTAGGGGGGTCTGGGGGG